>JAODUJ010092166.1:0-11581 GCA_027564615.1 Psolus chitonoides | reverse complement strand
ACGTGAGCACACTTACAACCAATTTAACGCATCAGCGAACAGGCTGAAATGTATGAAAGCACCAGCACACAGGCAAAAAAACGGAAAAACGATTAAATATTTTACAAAACATACACAAATCCAGGTTCAGATCATTCTATTGTTCGCTGTTGTTTTCAATCAGTAATAGAAAGTGCGGTCAGGGGGGGAATTGCATATTATTATTAGTCACTATCAAGATGGTCCCAAATGTTTCCCTCACCCAAACTCTGCCCAAAATCCTCAGTACAGGTCAGTTAATGTTATGAATATAACGATGTGAGCAATAAACAATTAATCACCCATGGTGTGAAATGCTCTTATTTCTGTTTCATTTTCATTCAGACGATGAAGATAACAGTTAGAGTAGCACCAAACAAAGACAAATCCGGACCAACTTTACCGGCTGGCACTAAAATTCTGCCAGAATTTTGCAGTACTGGTCAGCTCAATCAATGTGATGGCGCTTTGACCAATATCTAATAACTCACACATGGTGTGAAATTTCGTTTTATTTTCATTTAGACGATAAAGATGACAGTGACTGAGAGTAGCACCAAACGAAGACGAAACCGGCCCAACTTTAACGACTGGCACGTTGACAACCAAAATCTGCTATAATTCTGCAGTACTGGTCAGCTCAATTGATGTTATATATGGTGCTTCCACCAATGAACAATTATTCATCTAGGGTGTGAAATTTCTTTTATTTTCATTCAGACGATAAAGATGGCAGTGAGAGTAGTATCACCCAACGAAGACAAAGCCGGACAACCTGTCACGGTTGGCACTCAAAATTCTGCAGTATTGGTCAGCCCAATCGATGTTACATATAGCACCTTGGCTAATAAGCAATTATTCATCTAGGGTGTAAAATTTCGTTTTCTTTTCATTCAGACGATGAAGGTGACAATGAGAGTAGCACCAAACGAAGACGAAGCCGGACCAACTTTAGCGACTGGCACGTTGACAACCAAAATCTGCTATAATTATGCAGTACTAGTCAGCTCAATTTATGTTATATATGGTGCTTCCACCAATAAACAATTATTCATCTAGGGTGTGAAATTTCGTTTTATTTTCATTCAGACGATAAAGGTGACAGTGAGAGTAGCACCAAACGAAGACGAAGCCGGACCAACTCTAGCGACTGCCACGTTGACAACCAAAATCTGCTATGATTCTGCAGGACTGGTCAGCTCAATTTATGTTATATATGGTGCTTCCACCAATAAACAATTATTCATCTGTGGTGTGAAATTTCTTTTTAATCTCATTCAGGCGATAAAGATGACAGTGAGAGTAACACCAAACGAAGACGAAGCCGGACCAACTTTAACGGCTGGCAACTCGAGGAGTTAGAGAGGGCCTTTAACGATAGTCATTACCCAGACGTATTCACGAGAGAGGCTCTAGCCATGCGATTGGACCTCGTCGAGTCACGTGTTCAGGTGAGGACATCACTGACGCGCGCGAGCGATGTCATTTCGAGGAATATACATGCATTTTTTGGAGGGGGATTTGGGACGGGTTGGGGACGGGATTTGCGTTTTGGACGTGTTTCTTTTTCGTGCACTGAAGAGTTATTTCTTTATCTAGTATAGTTAGATATCATAAAATGCCTCCACGAAAGTTTTTCTGAATAAATTGCCTCATTTCCGAAGAAATCACCTGAAAACTATTGGTCGCCGAAGTAAAAACGAATCAAGATGATTACAACCATACTTGTATACAATAGCGGACCCTACCACACGGTGCCGTTTGTTTCATAACCTTCATTTTAGGTCTCATACAAAGTGTGTGCAACATCCGTTAACACGCTATTGTGCTGTAGTATTTTCCCACACCCCTAAATAGGCCTACAGACTTTATAACTGTTTTAACTCAGTTTATAAAAAAAAAACACAAAATACACAAGGATCATGTTTTATGACATTTATATGAAACGAATTGAAGGGAACTTTTTTTATCATGTCTCGGTATCAAATTATTGAGATTTATATGAAACTTCTATAATTTTATTAAATAGATCATAGCGCCAGCACCACTTCTTTATGTTATGACTTTGCTTTTCCAGGAAATCGTTGACTTCAAAATAAAAGTGTAAGTTTTCAAATGTTCCCTGTATTTAAATTATATGTTGTGTCATGGTGATCAACAGATTGGCCCTATGACAAACACATAGCACCTTGTAATGTTGAAACCAATACCATTTCGATGTCCTTGTTCTATTGAGAGTAAAACAACATATATTAAAATGACTATCCACAACTTATTTATACAATGAATGGTTTATCGTTTCGTTGGAACCGTAGAAACATGGGATCGTCACTAGTCACTAAAAAGTACATAATTTTAGTGTAATTTTTAACAATATAAATTTTTGTATATAGAATATAGTATTTGGGTAAACTTGTCCTTTGAGTTGTCCATAAGTACCGGTAGTGTATATACAACATATGTAGCCTATAGGCCAAGATAATTATAACTTTTTTTACTATTACAAATAAATAAATTAGGCTATATACTAATAACGTTACAATTACCGTTCATAATAACTGCAAGCGTCTCTCAGTCTCCAACTTTTTCCCAGTACTTGTATTAATATAGGTCAGTCTTAACCACATCCTTGCATAAACAGTTCAGCTGAAACTTTACATATTTAATTGATTGCTTGAACAAGTATTTTACAACAAAAGACAAAAATGAAAACTTGTATCCTAATAAAAACAAACCAATGGCGTGCCATGGTTCTCCTTGAGTGGAAATTACCTGCCGGTACATAATTGACTTTGTCCTTATACAGAATCAATAGGTATATAATTGGTTAAAATTGTTTTTTTATTAACTTTTTCTGTTTGGACCCACTTTATGATGTAATCGATATAGCATATAATTCCGCATAATAGAAATAAAAATCAGTTCCACCTTTCCATACAATGAAAGTTGTCGCCACCTCATTGAATATTACTGTGTTTATACTTGAATCAATACTACCTCAATTACCGTTTTTGGTTTTCATTGATTTTTGATGGAGCCGTTTTGGTTTTAAACCTAAATTTATAACATTTTTTTTAGTTTCGCAATAGTGAGATGTTATTTCATTTTCAGTCGCCGGTAACAACCGTCACATAAATTATCGAGTTTTTATAAATTCATTAAAATTTAGTTTTTTGGGGTTTGAGAGTTGCTTGGGGAATAATTCTGCATTTATTTCTTTAAATTTACCATATTTATAGACTGTCTTCTACTATATTCTCCTCAAAATGTTCTCATTGATCAAATGCTGAAAAACAAAACAAGTGGGTCACAGTAATATAATAATTAAACCGCGCGTTAAAGTGTCACTTCTTGTTTAAACAAATCAAGAAAAACTATTATATTGATATCAAAATTACTTCGGGCGAAATGACATAGCCTAGATAATGAAAAAAAAGTGAAAATTTAAGGGCAAGTTCACCCTACAATTTGATTCTACGATGTAACAGAACATTCAAACCCATGATCACTTCATTCCAACTTTATAGCATGTTTGGTTACCGAGATATGACTGTCTGAAGTTTGTGATTCGATAAGAATAGAGTCGCCACATCACATTTTCCCTATGTCAATACCTGGCTATTACTAAAAGTGTTTACTTTCCCTTTGAAATGTAAATGTATATATGTCCACACGTTCCCCACATGGAGAATAATCACTTCCGGTAAACATCAACTGCGTCCCACTGACGTTATTCTTCAAATATTAGATTGAATAGCATTCTGATTTGCGTTTTGAAGGTCGCCATAAATAACAATAGGAAACAAAACGACGTTCACAAGACTAAAGAAATGACTCTGTAACTGAACATGCTATAAAGTCGAAATAAAGTGCTACTGGCATGATTTTCAATGCTCTATAACATATAAAAAGTACAATGCAAGTAAACCATGCCCTTTAAGATAACGCCAAATAAATCTAAAAGCCACACTCTGGGGTGAAATTAAATTAAACTGTGGAAACAACATTTGGATAAGAGTTAATAATGTCAAGATGATCTGGAATAAGACGTTTCTAGTAGCCTGGGTTCTCGTTAAGGCTCGAAAAGCCTCCTTCTATTCGAGCGAGCGTTTGTGTGCGGACTTACCAAAGTTCGCGTTCAGACGGAAATTTGCGCGTTCCATCGCTTGACGGCCAGCAAACAACAAATCTGTGAAGAACATCTATAGAGGTTCTCCACGTGACGTCATTTTGACGGCCAAGCGTCGAGCGTCCCCGAGCATGTTGCAGTAACTAAGGATATTTTGTATGCATTGTTCCGAGATACGCACAAAATGCATACGTCACAATAGCGAAATCGAAATGCGCTTACACGATCGGGGACGCGCGCGGGGACACATTCGGGGATGCTTGACGCGTGGCCGTGAATATGACGTAGAAGAACCTCTATATGCCAATATGAGATGAGGGGCCAAGCGTCTGGGAGGTGTTTTTACGTGTGTCATGGGGCGAGTGAGAAAGAAATTGACACGAAACTTATTTAGTTCGACTCAGATGTTGAGGGAGTATTTTTCCTAATTTCATTAAAAGGCAACTTTTTATAAGGGGACGTAGCGGTAGTGCTTGCGACACTTCCCAACTGGGTTGCTACAGTGTGTGCTTGAGCAAGACACTGTACTCCGTATGCTCCAGTCCACCCAGCTGAAAGTGGGTACTCGCTTCGGCCGACGTTCCGTCCTGGGGCAGTTTCATACTCCCGTCCGCTTCTTGTCAAGACAAATCAGATATAAGCACCTGCCCCATATGAGCCATAGTAAGCTCGGGAGAAGAATCCTTCTCCAAAAAGGCTGTTCAGTGAGTAGTTTCCCTAATTTCAACAAAAAAACTTTTTTTTTTGTAAGAGACACAAGAATAACGTGAACATCATTCAATTAATTTGACTACAATAGAGCCTACTTAACCCCACGTAGTGGAATTGTAGTGAAATTCCACTGCCTAAGCTCGTTGCATATTACCACGCCGCTTGACTGAACTGACTGTATAATTTAGGCATTGATCTAGTTCAATTCGTGCACGTATTTTAGGGTGGCAAATATTCCTGTTAACCCCATTTCCGCCCCAACTGCAATCAGCCACCGACCTTTACCTGCCGTTTTCTTCCTGCTGACGATTATTTTCAACAAACTCATAGCCCAATTTTTGTCTATAGATATAAGAGTCACACCCGTAGATGAAGCTACAAACTAATAATCAGGGAATAGAATATATAACGACAGGAGACAAATTAAATGACGAATATTAACAATTTAGGCACCGTAGACTCGACATACACACTTGTTTGGTGATTGAATATCGCGCGACACGCCGTCATTACAAGTTATCTAATGTATCTATTACCATTAGTGATCATACACCGACTACCGACTACCGTTGTTCAAGTGTTGGTCTGTTTGCTCAATACCGTGTAGTGTATTGTAGCACTTGAATAGCTAGTAGGCTCAGTGTTTACATAGAGATCACACGTAAATTAATTTAGCCTAACCACCGCTGCAGTTAATTGACTTAATGCTATCAGGTGCAGCGAGCTAGTTAGAAAATGAATCCCGAGGAGACGTAAAGCGAAAAATCACTTGCCGGTCGAGAAAAGTAAATATTTCTTCTCTAAAGAGGTAACATCCTCTAATTGATGTCAGAGACCTAGGGTGGAAGTGTTTTGGATGAGTAGGCCTACATTTTAGTGATTGATTCGATGTAGGCTAGGCATACTTGGCAGGGGCGCCAGAGATTGAGCCGGCAATATGTATTATACAGTCATTAACGTAACATGGTTGCTTGTAAATAGTACAGTGGGCTATATATAGTGGTCAGAGCCAGTGACTTAACACTTATTCGCCTTGACTTGGCAAAGCGAGGTGGCTCGACTCTGGTGGGCCCTGACCCTGGAGGGCCCTGACCCATCTGGGTTGATCGGGCAGAAATAAGATAATATGATATCGTAGAATTTAACAGAGGGGGCCAAATATTGCACCAGATTGCATCTAAAGACCTTAAAGCGAGTATCTGTGTTCATTTTCTCACAGCAATGTCGTTACAAAATGCACAGATGGTGTTATATTACCCTACAAAGTTAAACATAATAAAAACAGTTGGAAGAAATCTTCGTAATTGTTATTGTTTTTCGAATGATTTAATTTGGCCGTTGGCCCGTGACTATTCCTCGTCATTCAAAAAGCACACACCCAAATTTGTCGCCATCAAGTATTACATTGTCAGTCCTAATTGGTCGCAAATTGGGCAATATATGGGGAGAAACTTTTGTAAGGGCATTTTGTCATAAATTACCAATACAACATTGAGCAGGATATCCATTTTGAGTTGAGGAAAGTGTTTCATGGCACCCGAAAACTGCAGACACTCGCTTTAAATTGATGTCTCGATGGCGCAGGGGCATCATCTCCACTTAGACCCTTTTCCAGCCTCATCTTAGCAGCCGCCGAGGGCCTCTGGTCCCAGTGTTACGTCACTGGTTTAGAGCATCGACCGTGCGCCCAGGAGGTCCGGAGTTCGATTCCATGGCGGGTCATACCAAAAACTTGCAAAATGATAGCTACTGCCATGTATGTTCGGTGCTCAGCATTGAACAATAGAGTAGGTACAAACAGGCATGGGAATCGTGAGGATCTTGCCTGCATGTGGGCTAGTACTTCAACTTGGTACGGTAGTGTTGTACAGGATCATACCATACCCTACTACTGCCATGTACCGTATGTTTGGTGCTCAGCATTGAACGATGGAGTAGGAGCACGCGGGTAGAATGGGAATCGTGAGGATCCCACATGTGTGCTAGTACTGCAACTTAGGAGTGTTGTACAGTATCATACCATACCATACTGGCATCTTGTATGCTTGGTGCTCAGCTTTAGACAACGGTGTAGGGACAAACGAGTGTGAAACTCGTGAGGATCTCACCTGTGTGCTAGTACTGCAACTCAGGAGTGTTGCACAGTACCATACCATACCTACTACCTTGTGTGTTTGGTGCTCATCATTGAACAATGGAGTAGGAACAAATGGGCAGGGAACTCGTGAGGATCTCACCTGTGTGCTAGTACTCCAACTTGGGAGTGTTGCACAGTAGCATACTATACCTACTGCCTTGTGTGTTGGTGCTCATCATTGAACAATGGAGTAGGAACAAATGGGTAGGGAACTCGTGAGGGTCTTGCCTGTGGGCTAGTACTTCAACTCAGGAGTGTTGCACAGTACCATACCATACCTACTGCCTTGTGTGTGTTGCATCATTGAACAATGGAGAAGGAACAAATGGGCAGGGAACTCGTGAGGATCTCACCTGTGGGCTAGTACTCCAACTTGGGAGTGTTGCACGATATCATACCATAACATATTTGGTTCACGATGTAAGACCAAAAACATCACCATCCAAATACTGATCGGTTATCCGTGTTCAGCAACAATACAGTAATAATATACCTAAACCCAGTGTGTGGATGACGCAATGCTGATGGAACTGCAAAGGAGACAATGACGTTATCTTGCACTCTGCTTTTGTAGGAACTTACACGGGTTGTATGCATTATGAGATTGTTCACGTGATGTAATTATCCGACCTATGCTTGTATGATTGTATGCTGTGTTAACGCTCTTTATGCAGTCCACGGTGAGACTCTATACTGGAAGCGTGGGATAAGTCCCACTGTACTAAGCCCAATTGTGATCATAGATGAGCACCGGCGATAACTCGCCTTCCCTTTTCGAATAGGGCTCAGAGTGCAACGAGGCAGGCGTACGCCACTCCTGCTCCCGGGACCGACATTTAACGTCCCCATCCGACGGACAACCTTTAGCCACTTTCATAAATGCTGAGAGAGGATGGAGGGACTACTCAACAACAACTGCAGTACAGTCTTTTTTCAATTTCTAATGTCACCGAGTGAAATCGATCCCGGGACCTATCGCATGCGAAGCAGCGCTCAACCACTATGCCACACCACCAGCTATCCCGGCAACAAATACGGTATATACCGATTGTTTGTTTGTTTTTTACGTGAAATGAACACGCGCGGGACAAATGCGTACCTCCCCGAAGGGAACCATTCCCATTGGCACAATTGCCTTTTTCACCACCCATGTAAAGCTGGAACACTGCACGGAATGGGTTCGGACAATATACGTTGCCAGCAGTCAGTATGGCTAAATCCTTCAATCAATGAACATTTGTTTACATGCATAGGCTACATACATACATACATGACAAATTTATTTATTCAAAGAACATACATAATGCATCTTGTCATATTGAATGATCTATAGCTAACTGGTGTTGTTACTTGCAAATGTCAAATGTACGTCCAATCAAGATGTACATCGAGTAATGTCCAATACAGGCATGTGCGTGCATGGTGAAGAGCCACACATATGTGTTATATTTTACAAGTATACCTAGGATGTGGAAATGATCAATTTGAAGCCTCTCTTTTTCAGTATACCCTGATATGCCCTACCTTATATCCATGCTCATATAGTTTAATTTTGTTCCCACTTCGGTCAATGTTTCAACATGCCATAAAAGGTAAATATCTAGCTAACTTATAGTTTTATCAACAGTATAGGGATGGTATTACACTCGGTGTAACACTCATAAGTTGGAGACTTCAGTGCGCATGTCGCACGCTCGTTTACTTGATGAATGGATGTAAAAAGATATCATGCTTCCAACAGCAGTAAATTGCAGAACTGGCGCACAAAAAAAGACATTTCTGAGATATAGTTCAAACACCATTATTCTGGGCGCACGAGGAGAATATAAGTAATTTTTCACTGTTTTACTTCTTTTCGGAAAGTCATTTTTAGCTGCGGGCAGCAGCTCTGCAAATCATCATGTCTCTCCTTCCGTTAGTAACAGACGTTCATGGCTATCCTGCCGTCAGTAGCAAACGTTGCAAAATTGGCGGTGATATTACACAAACCACTGGCATGATCCTCGCCTACAAGTAAAATGTAATCAGTCGGTTTGTTAGTAACAAACGTTCATGTCTCTCCTTCCGTTAGTAACAAACGTTGCCAAATCGGCGGCGCTATTACACAAAGAACTGGCATGATCCTCGCCTACAAGTAATAAGTAATCAGTCGGTTTGTTAGTAACAAACGTTCATGTCTCTCCTTGCGTTAGTAACAAACGTTGCCAAATCGGCGGCGCTATTACACAAATAACTGGCATGATCCTCGCCTACAAGTGATAAGTAATCAGTCGGTTTGTTAGTAACACACGTTCATGTCTCTCCTTGCGTTAGTAACAAACGTTGCCAAATCGGCAGCGCTATTACACAAAGAACTGGCATGATCCTAGCCTACAAGTAAAAAGTCCGTTCGTTCGTTCGTTGGCCCGCAGCTCCCGAGATCGGTTCGAGCTTGTTTGATGTATAGACTATATAGTTACGTAAATTGTTACGTTATGGGGGCTACCGTATATCTTCAACAATCTCACGCACACCGAAGCCCCTTATTTCCTAAATTTTCCCAACAGAGTGTAGTTCCCAGGGGTCTAATAAATCACGTGGTTTAACAATGTTATCGTACTCTCAAAGGTTACTTATAGACATCCTCAGGGGCAAACGGAAACCATCTATTACATTTAATATAAATTTCATTTCGATAACAAAATCAAGAACTTTATGCAAAACGAAAATTTAACTTTCATGTTGGTTTATCGCCTAATGAACCTTTTAAGCGTTAAATATTTTTTTACTAAACATTTTGAAAAACCTATGAATGTTGATTACAAAGCGTTTTAAGTGTAAAACACCCCATTTACGCTGTAAGGTCTGAGTCTAAGCCTTGAATAATATTATAATTCGACTTCAATTAAGGAAAATAACACTCGTGGTCATTCTTAGAAGTTTATAACCACGGGTGGATTTTAATTCAGCGGAGACACTAAGACCAAAATGTAGCTAAAAGGTTTGATTCTTAAATTTATTCAAATCGCCCCAAATTTACATTTTGTTAATGCAGTAGTCACTCTAATTGTGAGTCTTTTAATTTATTAAGCTTTCGGCCATAATTTGGTTTCACCGTATTGAAAACGCACCACTTGGAGGCTAATTGTATAAAACAAATTTCGACAATTTTTTGACAGAGTTTAAAAAGCTTGCACCATATAAGACACAGCGCATCCAGACCCGCTAAAACAACATTTAAACATTCAAATGGACTTTGTTAGTGTGGTTCGTTGTTATGATTTCTCAAGGAAACCATTACTGGCTTTCTCAATTTCTCTAACATGTATAACAAGTATTAAGTATATAATCCGTTGGCAAATTAACACACCAGTAGCCGTAAGTTCATTAACATTAAATTCTTAAGATGTGTTCTTCCGACTGTTTATAAGAGAATACATAGGCTTATCTACTATCCATCTAATTCTGTTGGAGTGTTTTCGCTTGATTTTTGTTGCAAAGTCAAATATACTTTTCGTGTTATTTGAGATCTTTCTTAATCCTATAAATCCTATACCGGTACATGCGATATCATACCGTTATAGCCTACGCTATAGGTGTTAATTCATTTCAGGTTTGATGCAAGCAACCAGGCATAAAATTAATCATCCCCGCCAACAAGCCACCGTCAATTTTAAATCATCCATAAACCAGTGTATACTTCAGGATCGTATCTTTCATTGTATTTTTCTCTCTTCTTTTCATTTCTCACAAACTACCCGATTCGACAAAGGAACAAGTCTAATAAGGCTTTTAATTTTTCCGTGTATTTTAAGAACCCGTCTCATATCCTTAAATGTCAATTAAAATTCATCCGCGCGTGTTCTGCCCTGCGGGTGTATTACTACTTTAATGCGTAAAGGACAGACACCAACTCGCCAAAAGTATCCCTCTTAGTTTTCCCCTTTATTCTTCTTCTCCTTCCCCCTATAATTTGAGTCGATCTCCACTATAGATCTCTTTCAAAAACCGACAAATAGACTTTGTTTTAAAATTGTTTTTATCCTGAGGCGGTACAGACGAGCGCTGAGATTAGCTCAGTCACCGTGCCATACGCTCAAGTGAAAGAAACATTTAGTATGCGAAATTAAATCAAACTAAAGGTTGCCATATAAGGAGCGAAATAGGGAGTAAAACCGGTAAGACGGAAAATGGAACATTATCTTTCACGTTTGAGAAAAATCATCATGGTCATCGGTAGATATGTTCAAAACAATCAAATTGAATTTACAAATATTCGAATTGATTAGGTTAGACGCGTTTAAAAGTTATTTCTCACACTTTTTAGAACAAACTGTTCTCTGTGAATAAAGAAAGTAAAAGAGTGATCTTCCATTTCCATAGACTACCTATAGTGACAAGGAGTTAATGCAGTAATAACGAAGGAAATGTCATGTCATTATTCTGTGATTTGCCACTCTAACAGTGTAACGGAGTGAGATATCGCTCTGATTTCACAGGTGAAAGAGTGGTTACTATATTCCTTTTTGTATTTGAAGAGTTGAAGACACTGACCAACTACAATAGAATGTACCGGGCTTGGGGGAGGGGGGGGGGGGGGGGGGTAT
>JAODUJ010092056.1:0-11582 GCA_027564615.1 Psolus chitonoides | reverse complement strand
GGGTTCCTCGAATGAACCTTAAGTGGCTTCCTGAACCCGTAGTACAAATCAAATCAAATCAAATCAAAATCATCGTCGACGCTATTCCCACTGACGGCAGAGTGTGACTCAACATGATCAGCGGCAAGCACGTTTAATTCAGTCCAAGAATGGCAGGAGGACCAGGTCAGTCAGTACACTGTCCCACCAGCCGTATGTATGGAGGGCGACCACCGTACCACGGTTTCTTTTTACCTAGAGATATTCCTTCGATGCACAGTACAGCTAGGCCTTTGGGGAATCTTGTGATGTGTACATATACCTTTAGGGTGGTGTTTTTTATTCTATCGAAACGTGGTAGAAGGGAGGTCTTCTTTTGGAGGGATGTGATTTTATTTTCTCTGCCAGTTCAGTGACAGTCATTATTCTCATAATGTTGTTTTGGAACACTTCAATATTTGTTGAGAGTTTTGACGTTGATGTAACACAGTCAATTCCGTAGAGCACAACTCTTTATTGATTATAGTAGAATCTGGGATTCTCCACAAGGATAGTAATTTGTCGATGTGAAGTCTATGACTGACCATGTAGACAGGGTTGTTACATTCCCTATTTTATGATTTGTTGAAGTGCGAAGATTTGTTCAGTCGTTCCTCTTCCATATTGGTAGGATGCTTGGGGTGGTGGGAAGCAGGCGTGTATATGTCGTTTGATGCGGGAAGCGATAATGGTGGTGAAAAGTTTGTATATGCAGCACAATAAGCTGATTGGGCGATGGTTTTTGCACTTTGTTCGTAGACTCGTGTTTTTACATATTACAACAATGAGAGACTGCTTGAAAGATGATGGCATTTCACCAGTTTTGATAATGCTGTTGAAAGGTTTAAGGAGTGCTCTAGGTGTAATTTCCCTCCCAGCTTGTACGAATTCAGGCTATATGTTAATCAGTCCGGGACCTAACTTTCTTCTGAGGGTGTTATTGACTGGCTGCTGGCTTGAAATGGGGTCATCATATGATTCATATAGGATAAGTCTTCATAGAAAGATACCCATCGTTCAAGTATTTCATTCTTGGTCAGAATTTGGCCGCTGGATCCTTCTATCTAGGAATGGCACTTGGCTGTAAAACCTGCCAAATGTGTACACATTCCGGCTCTTGAGAGTATAAAAAACTGGTATTAGGCCGATAATGAAGTGGGTTATATGATGATGGACGGGGTGAATAGGGGAGGGGTTGCAACAGCTGGATGGATAGAAGTGTCATCTCATTATGAAATGAAATCTTATTATGGATTGATGGCTGATTAGACTGATTCCTACAATATTCTCACACTCATCCCTCTACTTTGTAATTCTTATTTGTAGCTCGAAGAACTGCTTGATGCTATGACCGACAAAAGAGCCGGGCGTAAGCTGCGTTTCAGTTCTAGACGCTATTGTCCGGTCAATGGCCCCATTGAAATTGGCTTCGTGCACCTAATGAGTCAGGTATACTCTAGAGTATACCTGACTCACTTCTTCACCTGGCCACACGGGGGCTCGTCAATGCGAGCTATGTACTGGGATTTTTTAGCAGGAAGCTGCAGAGGTGCTGGAGCGTGAAACTGTCAGACTCTGGCGGACACAAGGACCAGGCGCCAGATGGCTTTTAGCTCTAGACGCTATTTTCCCGCCAATGCTCCTGTGGAATCGGTTCTGTGCGCTTACAGCGACAAAGCCAGTCTCAAAGTGATTTACATTCCATTACTCGTGGTCATTGGTATAGCTCATCCTTAAGGGTTATACAGCTGAAATCCATGAAGCAGTAATGGAAGGGCGTAATCTGCACCGAGACATGCTGCTGTTGCTTGAGAATAGTTGAGAGTATACCTGGGTCACTTCTTTACCTGCTTACGCGGGGATCATCACTGCGCGCTACGTATCGTAATTTCCGAGCAGGAGGCTGCAAAGTCTCTGGAGCGTGAAACTGCTGGAATATGGCGGACAAGGGCCGGGCGGCATTCGCTTACACCTCTATACGCTATTGTTCCGCCAATACCCACCCCCTGTAAAATTGGCTAGGTGCGATTAGTGGTTATACTGAACATGATGAATATTATATTGAAGACGAAAAGAGGGAAGAGTGAGTCTCAGTAGTTATAATTTTCTCAACATTGGGTTCCTTCAAAATAGGCTTATATGTGGTTCCAACGTTTTGGTGGGGGAGCTGAAAAAGGTCAATTCTCTTTGAAACTGATTTGAAAATGAAAAGAATACAATATTTAGTACAGTTTTGTTACAACTACCTTCGGCGACGGATAAGCCCGGGCCACATTTTGACACCATGGGTCTATGGTTTCCCTACAGTTTGCCAACTAAAGGTCATTTGTATCTATTATACAAAACCTTGGCTCGCACTCGGGTTATCTGACTCGGAATTTGCTTGGATGCGAAGGGTTTTGGACTAGGGCTTCACCCAAACTTGCACGGAGTGAACTAGGATTGGGCGGAATCGACTACCCTGCAGCTTACCAACTTACCAAGTTCGGGGTGAATTCGCAAACCTATTTTGTATCTATGCCCCAACTCCAAACCCCTAAATAAAGATGAAAGAGAGAATGGCGGGGAGAGGGGGAGGGGGAGTATATATGATTCGTTAATGAGCCTATTTACCACTAATGAATCTGAACAAATTTCTTGAAGGTACATTGTGCATACTAGGGATAACCGAAACAGATGCCAAGGGTGGTCATGTTATGATTACTACTATGGAGCGAGCCGGGATAAACGATAATCAGCGTAGGTTGAGCAGCATTATTCATGAATATATGCAGAGAGTTTCCTTGATAAAAGGTAGTAAACGCATTAAGAACTACGTAAGGTTTAATTCCAGCAGTACTGGTCAGGTCAAAGGTTACGGAGACGGGGTGGAGTTATATTATCTGCTTGCAGAGGCAGAGGCCAGTAATCAAAATCTATAACAAGAACAGGAGACGAAAAGGGGAGAAACAAAAAAATCCGTAATTTATGAAATCAATGTTGGCATCTGGCAAAGCCGCGAAGAATGACATTTCTTTCATGGGCAGGTGAAGTTTACCTCAGCTTGTTAGACATTTAGCAAGAATGTGTCATGACAAAACATTGGTCCCAGTGACCTCACTTGGTCCCAAAAAGAAAGAGCACTAATTGGCTGTAAACACCTGCCGTTTGTTTACTCCTCCGGTCTAGAAACCCGGTGTCAGGCCACATATGATGACGATCGACTATATTGATGACAAACAGGTGAAGGGGAGGAGATTTGGGCAAATGTATATTTTCATTCGTTAATGAGCCTATATGACACAATGTTCCCAGATTTCACAACAGCATTTCTGCATCATTTCCGTCACACCCACACCAGTGTGGACCACTGACATTAAACGTATAACAACACACAGCAACAACAGGCATAGCATGAGCCTGAAAATGCATGTAATTTAGCTATTGTGGGAACTATGTAGGTAGGTATTCATTACTGTGATGATAATTTCATGAAATAGGGGAAGACTCAGTTTAGGTCAGTATAACTATCAATTTGCCCACTGAAAGATTTGTGTCAACTAGACGAAACATTGGCTCGGACTTTTTGTGACTTGAACTTGGCTTGCCAGTCCGGTACTAGAAATATTGACTAAAATTGAAAATTACGCATAGATGGACAGACGGACGAATGGAAGGAGGGATGGATAACTACTTTAATGTCCATTTCAGAATAATAAAACGAGAAATAAACAGGAAATAAAACGGACGAACCCCCACAAAAAACGAAACTACAAAACTATGAGCATAACCAGAACGGTATAAGTAGTAGTACAGAGAGCGGCAAGCAACCAGGAGTGGCGCCAGCAGGGGACAGGGGGATACAGCCCACCCGTCTGGGAGGTCTAGCCCCCGTCGGGGAAAATTCTGATTTCGTCGGGGAACAATGGAGCAACAAAATGTATGAGACAATACAGTGTGTACAATATAGGCTTTTTCCCCGACAGGTGTCATCTGCCCCGACGTGTTTTAACTGTTCTCATCAGTTCTAGAGTTCCAACATTTTCCCGCGCTTCGCGAGCATTGGCTGCTCCGAGTTTCTCTCATATAAAACTACAGCCTAAAAATGTTTGCGCGCTTCCTCGGCTTGCCCGAATTGACTAATATTGACTACCACAAACCATTATACTGCGATAAAAGTTGCATGTATATTCCAATCCAATTTGTACAGTATAGGCTTTCCCCGCGATAGGTGTCAGCCGCCACGACATGTTTGAACTTTTCTTATCAGTTCTGAAGCCTAAAAAGCTTCCCGCGCTTCGCGCGCAGTGGCTGCTGCGAACTTTTCTCATCAACACTACAGCCTATTTTTTCTGTGCGCTCCGCACGCAATATACTTCCCTCGGCTTGCCCTCATTGACTAATACTGACTACCACAATACCTGTCTACTGCAGTAATATTTGCATATGTTCCAACCCTTCCAATTCAGCCAGTAGTCTCCCGATTTTACAACTAATTTCCGGTCTCTTTGTTATCCACGAAGTCACCCCGGTTTCCATTTTATCTCCCGAAATTTCGAGTTTTTATAGAGGAAAACTAAAAGAGGATCAACAGAAGTAGCCCAGGCTACCAGGTGGCAGTACAAGCTGCTGTCTCTTTCTTGTGCGATTTTAAAGGCTACGACCTAGTGAAAAAACACTCTTCCAATACCCGCGACCCCAGAGAGTGCCGAATCCAGGCTTTTAGGAATTTAAACAAACCGAAATGTTCTTACATCAACCACAACCATAGTGGGGCTGACGTCCATTCGAACAGCATTCAAAGTATTTCTTTACGTGAATGCTCAGGTCGTTTCCATCTACAAAGTGCATTGGTGGGTACAGGGGTGTTAGCCCAAAAGTACCTCCCTATAGTCCCATAATAAAGATATATTTCCTTAGTTTTTGGACTACAAAAATGAAAATTACAGTTTTGAGTTGAAAAGATGGAAACTAGCACCATTTTGCACCTAAGCCCCTTATACAAACAAAATGTTCTCAAAGAGATGGGTCCCCTTAGACCCTCCCCCCAGGAGCGTCCGAGTTCTGCAATATCGGTGAGCCGCGTATTATTCTTACGCTAGTTGTGTAAGCGGTTGGCTACGGGCACTAAGGTCGGTCCGTCAAACCTATTACTAGCCAGTGCACGCCTCAAATGGCGCCTATATAGGCCTACTACTAAGCAGTGTTGGGAGGGCCAAAATATTGGTAAAATTTCTAGCCCCCCTGTCTGGGAAGCTAGCCCCCCTATCGGGCAAAACCTGGCGCCACCCCTGATACGTACATACATACATTCATGCATGCATGCATTCACACACATACACTTATACAAACGCATGAATGCATGGATTCATTGGGACTTGTAACTGTTATCAAACTCACTCCACCACAAATTGGGCTACTGATATCGAATATGAACCTAATAACGTGTCACATCTACTACGTGAAGCCTAAATAATAACGGCACACGCATCTACCTGGTACCAGCTGCGTATGAGTAATTGCAATATAGAAATACCTAAAAATATAACAAGTACACCGAGAGTAATTGGGGCAACCTAATAAACTTAACCTCATTGATCTCAAGTTGTTAATATTAGACTGGTTAGGCTGATACCTAGAGATGTGATATACGACATAGTAATGAACCGTTGGAGCAAGAAAATATGTCATGTTGCTTCCCAGTATAGTTCGCGTCAGATTGAGAGCATTAATATTGAATATTATTTTCAATAATATGTTATAGAATGCATTATTTAGTCAAGAGTTGATGATTTCCAGATGTTTAGGATTAAGAAGATTCTAGTCAACTTTCTAAACATAAATCATAAGTATTTGTATTGTATTCATTTCACATGTTTTTGTTGGGCTAATAAAACTAGTGTAGAAGTGTATACAGATTGGCAAAACTTATCCCTTACAGTATTAAATGAGCAGTGCCTGACTCCCAAAATAAAAGGAGAGGTATTCTGTGTATGTGCATGATGCCAATCATTTCATTTGAGAGTACCGTATATGACTATTGAAATCATTCGATACCACCAGAATATGTAGGCTATTTTAATTATTTTTGTTTTTCTCTCATGACAATTTCATATGTAACATAGTATTATCAACGATACGCAAATCAGCAAGTGAATGAAAGAAAAAATATAACTAAGCTCTGAACTTTACGCATAACAAAAATAGGTTTTGCAATAAAAGAAATAGGCCTTAGGCTACAGTTGAGCACAAAATCTCCGAACTTAGTACATTTACCCATGGACGCCAATATCTTTTCGAAATGTTTACCGTAATTATGTTCTGAATCAACATGTAATAGTGACGTTTGAAATATTCTCTGCAGTATTGAATGTGTAAAGCTATGGTTGGATAATGTGTGAGTTGTTTTACGGCCTCCACCCACCACCATCTAATCCGTCGGTCCTGCACATTGAATAACACACATTACACATCATACATATATTCATATTGCTAACAGTATGCTATAACATCTATCTATAGGTTAGTACAAGATCAAGACTTAGTGTAAATAACATAACTTTGCCCCCTTTTTAATGTTTGACTGAAGCACTAACAAATACAAACCACCTTTTATCACGTTAACAGCCTCACAGCTGTACAGCCGTTAAACAGAAGATAGCAAAGGTGACACTGAATATTGAGTGTAATTGGATATCCCCTAATGTAGTTTTGAACGTTTCCGAATGTTTTTTTGGAATTGGAACATTCTACGAGCTATCCCAACTTCACATCAACGACAGTAAACACCTTATATAGGCTATATCTATATAGTTATAATTCTGTCTCCAATTAAACTCAACTTGTGACAGAATATACTTTATTCAGTTAATTACATGGTTTTGCGTCTTGAGAGAAAACAATATACCACTGGATAACTCAAAGGTCACCCTTCCCTCCACCTAGGTATGGTATGGGAAGCACATTCCACCCCGAGAAAGTACTTCACTGAAAAGTGGCATCTTTTATTGAACAGGGCCACGTACACCCAGTCCCACCACCGGTTCCCCCGCCTTTTCGCCTACCTGTCCACAGCATCCTTTTGACCTCCAAGTTTAAAGCCCTAATACTAGTTGAAAGGTACATTTGCAAATAGTATTAATTATAGTCACTAAAGCAGTATAGGACACATCTCTAACCACAAAACATTTGTGATTTAAAATCGGTTAACCCTGTGGACCATGTCTGGGTCTCATGTGACCTACCTCTTCCCCTATCCACGCTAACCTCGAAACTGCGAGTAGCGGAAGGAAACATCTAGCAGGGGCGCTGGGCGTGACGCTACCAGAATGTCGCGAACAAAAGGAGCTGTCCTAAGCCCCTCCTCGGCCATCGTTGCGCAAGTTCCCCCTGCCCAATGACAGGCGTGGGCTATTTATGACCATGAAATATCAAATACATGTGCTATTATTTGAAAATTCAATTTCGTTTCATAAATAGCAATAAAACCCCGAGGGAAGAGACTCCTGCTTTGGAAAATGGCGCCTCTTTTAGCAGTGGAATGCGTACGCAGTGGAAACGACTTGGTACACAGTGAATTGATTTTGAGGGCACTGGGTATACCAAGGTCCTTGTCTTGCAAACAAATAATGTTAACCCCTTTTTATACTTGAATCATTAGATATTCATTCAATGAACTCATTGTTGTTACTGAGTAAGTAGGATTTTAGTTTTCAGTTTCTATGAATACACGGGTACTGTGAGTGCCTGCTCACTAATTCATGTTTTCAGTATTATTTTTTCAATTACAGCCGGTTAAATTTTCCCCAATATCCCTGTTCATGTTTTCAATGGCATTTTTTCTCGTTGTCAACCAAACACAACAGCTACATACCGAAGCATGGGAGGGCAACTTTTTTGCCTGTTGCCGATGGGGGTTCCCACTGCCCAAGAGACTACTTGGTACCCAGTGAAAATTTCTTAAAGAGGCTCTGTCATATCGTGAACTAATACCCAAATATTGTTTTCCTCATACTTGCTTTCAACTGGGTGTTATGCTTCAACCTCAACCTACACTAAAAACTATCGTCCCTGGTTCTTTACAAAAGTTCGATTGTATTGACCATAACAGGGGTGGATCTAGGATTTATGAAAGGAAGGGTGCTTCAACCTCAACCTACACTAATAACTACCCCCCTGGTTATTCTCAAAAGTTCGATCGTATTGACCATAACAGAAGCGGATCCAGAATTTTTGAAAGCTAAGGCGCTTTAATCTCAACCTACGCTAATAACTATCGCTCCTGGTTCTTTACAAAAACGTTCGATTGTATTGACCATAACAGGGACGAATCTAGGATTGTTGAAAGGAGAGGTGCTTTATTCTCAGCCTAAACTAATAAATGGTGCTCCTGGTTCTTTACAAACGTTCGATTGTATTGACCATAATAGGGTCGGATCCATGATTTTTTAAAGGAAGGGTGCTTTAATATCAACCTACGCTAAGACCTATCGCTTCTGGTTCTTTACAAAAGTTTGATTGTATTGACCATAACAGGTGCGGATCCAGAATTTTCGAAAGGAAGAGTGCCTTAATCTCAACCTACACTAATAACTATCACCTCCAGTTCTTCACAAAAACGTTCGTTTGTATTGACCAAAACAGGCCGGATTTAGGATCCAGGATTTTTGAAAGGAGGGGTGCGATATTAGCTCGAATGGTCAAAAGTGTCCTCAATGTCTTATAATCGCGTGCGGAGAGCTACGGCCGGGTGTCAGACAAATGTTGTGGCATTTTAACGCCATTTCCTCGCATTTGGTGCATTCTGGAGACAATACAACTAAGACCAAGCTGTCATTTAAAAAAAAAACGATCAAACGATGCTTTTCGTTCATTGCAGGTTGGCGGAAGGTCACTTTACCACACCGAGTGAGTTAGACTATGACGTCACAACCACAGCTGAGATCGACATTGATCGCGAGGAGCAGGCTCGCAAGAATGTTACACAACTACTGAACAATGTACTACATGGCTACAATAAGAATGTGAGGCCACACGCGGGAGGTAAGTTATGTGACGTCATCCATAAATCAATGTGACGTTGATAACCATGTGATTAATAATGATAACCATGGAATTAGAACACATGTTCTAATTCTATGACTAAAACAAACCACATCCGAGTCTACGTTTAACAATTCGTGTACGTGTTACGTTACTACTGAACAATGTAGGCTACTACGTGGCTACAATAAGAATGTGAGGCCGAACGTGGGAGGTTAAGTCATGTGACGTCATTCACAAACCAACATGACGATAATAACGACATGATTATGGAGAGAACAAACATAGGCTACATCTATCGACTGTCTACACACGACACCAGTATATGTGTGTGTGCGCGCGTGTGTGTGTAGGCTACCGTCTACTTTCACAACTGAACAATGAATAATGATAGACATGGCAAGTGATGACATAACAAGATATACAACAGGGTTGTCAGTTTTTGTGTGATAAAATCGGGTGAATATGTTATTTTGACCTCATAGTAGAGGCTACTATGTATTATCGTGTCGAATGTTTGTTAAAAGCAAAGTTTTGATTGATGCTATATATTTATGATATGAGGAGTGGAAAAAATAGGGTTGCATTTTATCCAAACCCATTAAGCCTTTAAACTCCGAGATGGCCGCCACCATGCAAAATCCTCATTATTTCAACACTTATTTCCTCAATAACGTACCTCCTGCCAATAATATGAATCACATAATAATAATAATAATAATGAACACAAGCATATAATTATTTTGGGCTACCCATATCCCTATTTGGCCGCCATCTTGAATTTCAAAATGACCGACATGATAAAAACTCTAGCATTTCATAATTTAATTTGAATTTCATAGCCTAAATTAATGATAACTCATATTTTTCCATACAGTAGGTCCTAATAAACATATAATAAATGTTTTAACAGTCATATTTGTTAACCAATTTTGAACTTCAAAATGGCCGACCTTCATTATATAACATATTAATTTGATTGGGTCCTGTGTATACTACAATTATTTGAGATGCATAACATTTTTAGCTGACTGCAATAGACAATACTATAACCTAATTTATCTATACCTGATTATTCATTTGTGGATAAACGCCTCCATCAGATGGCAGATTATAATAAAAAACTTGGCCATTGGTTTGACCTGCTGTAACTTTTGTACTTTTGCTCCAGTAGTATGTATGTAGACGTGGAAATTTCAGCGGAGTGAGATGGTTATTACCCAGTAAAGTTTCAGGATTTCTTTATGTCACCAATCGTCCCACCACTATTTGAAGTGGTGGGCTAGTCGGTACTGTATATACTTACTCCACGTAAATCCACGTGATCTTGATGCATCGTACTGACAAAATATCAATAACTATGTTAGAAATGATGACAACAGGTAACAACCGCCGTCATTGTATATATTGTAGGCTTACATAAATGGAACATAGTATTAGCAAGAGGAAATGGGGATGGATCGGTCACAAACTAAGGAAACCTAAGTCCAACATCAATAGGCTAGCCTTGACCTGGAACCTCAAAGGAATGAAGAGAGGCCGACCAAATAATTCTTAGAGAAGAGATATGAAAAAGGTGGTCAAGGTGGCTGGTTACACCTGGAGGGCGATCGAGGCAGTGACCCAGAACCGTGTGAGATGGAAAGACGTGGTCGATGGCCAATGCACTAGCAAGTGTAAGTAAATTACATAAATGTGCTGCTCAGCAGACCTTTGACTGTGTTTTGGCCCTTTAAGTTCTCATCTCCCACTGAATCTCTGTTACAGAATTGTCATTATTGGTGTAGCTACGGCAGACCTACATCTTTCTCTTTTTTAACTTCACAACATCAAATATAGACTTCTCGGTTCTCTGTAGCCCTCTCGATCATTAAGTCTGTCTATTCCCCAACAATACGCTCCCATATTGTTGGTCCAGCAAGACTAATTGTACTCAATATTCCAGTTCGTTACGAAAGCCAGGAGGTCCTTCATTTTCAAGGCATGGATTCTCATTTCGAGTTCTGCTTTGAGGGACATTCCACAAGCACACAGAATGATAGAGATGACAAGAAAGTCTGTTAATCTTAATTTGAAACTGATATTGATACTACATGTCGTTCTAAATTGCTTATTGTAGTGTCGAAGCTAAGGTATATTGCCGTTATGTAGAGTAATTCGATTTCGGAGACCTAAATGCATCAATTGAAAAGGATGACTCTGATAGCACTGTTGATGCCATTTGTTTCGTTGGTTATCAGTTTGGTAGCTAGCACTAGTCTCCAAGCTGAATGCTGTAAACACACCCTATTCCCTTCCCGCTAAAGCCACCAATGTCAGCTGCGAAGTGAAGTTTGGTTGAATGTCTGTCATTTGACATTGGCTTGGGTGCAATGAGGATATCGATTCTGTTTGAAGCCTTCTCGTCCTCAGGGTTACTCTAAATCACGAGCATACTTCACTACTTCACTTTTATATTCAGGACATAGATAAGTGACAGACATATCACCTGACTGCAGTAATTGATATCATATTTGGGGCTTTGTTATCTATGTTTTTCAAAT
>JAODUJ010092055.1:0-17461 GCA_027564615.1 Psolus chitonoides | reverse complement strand
TGTGGTTCAGGAGATATGCTGTTCACAAGCATTTCATCGGACGGACGGACGGACGGACAGACGGACGGACGGACAGACGGACGGACGGACGGACGGACACACGCCATAGTGACCACTAAGTCTCCCTCTGAACATAGTTCAGGCGAGACAAAAAGCAAATATTGTCCCTTTTCAAACAAAATTTGAACCAATAAAAAAGAAATTTGACTTTTGATTCCTTTCCTATAAGTTTTCTCACATACTTCATGTGAAATCATGTTAATCTGGGCCCTCTGATAAGAGGTCTAAAGCAAATCAGTGAAGATTTGTATTAGGTAGTTGTCCAATCAGTGTCCTATTTTCATTTTCATCTTGACGAATATGACAGCCAGGAACCAAGACGTTTTGCGATTACTTGTCGAGGGAGCAGAATAAGGATAAGGTTGTCCCATACTCCCGAAAGAACGTAGGGGTGTGATGTCTGTTACAGGAACATCAATTCACGGGCTAATGGCATAGTGAGGCGGCCATCTCCTCTCCTCGCCGTCCTTATATCTCTAGTTGTTACACTAGGTTCCCATTTAGTGCTGGGTTGACAGAAGGATGGCTTCAGGTTCGTGACAGAGCCATGACTCGATCCCAGGACCTTCAGCACGCTTACGTGAGGCAAGTGCTGTAACCACTACACCACAACTAATCCTCAGCAGAATAATGATTGAATAAAACATGAATATTCAAATTTCACTCTTAGATCATTGAAAGTTTTACAAAGAACATCTGTTGACCTCAAATGGTTTGAGATCTCGAACACACTTATGACACCAAACTAAAAGGCTCAATAAAATTTGATATACGGTTACCTACTAAAATAAGTGACTCACCTAGATGCTTCGCTCATTGAGTTGGCCTGATTACAAGCTTTTTTCACACAAATAAATGCATTCATGACTGCATAGATTCGTTCAGTGGAGGAAAATAATATGTTTCTAATTATACATGGTCCTCCTTATATGAGTAAATATACAAAATTGGCCACGTCAAAGGATTTTGTTAAAAATTTCATAACTGATAAAGCTTTGGTAGCATCAGCAGACGCATAGATTGGTGCATCAATTTTGGAGATAATGATGTTTCTATCGAGGATTATGATTAGTTATTTATAAAATTGAAATTTCGTAGTTCAATTTCATTACTCACTACGAAAGTATGCTTCAAGATTTACTGCCTAATTTATTCTCATCATTAGAAATTCACTATCAGTAAGTCATTAACTTGAAGAAGAATTAAACCCTGAACAATTTCTTTTTTCAATTTGAAGCAGAGGTGTATGAGAAAAATCTTCCCATAATTTCATAAAAAGTATTGTTTCCTTCCCAAGTTATACATGTTTGAACTCAGAGAAGGGCATGGCCATGTAAGACTTGAATTCAATTTGAAATATGATGTCATAGGACCCCTGGTAGCAGGAATGAAATGTACTTACTTTATACAATTTCCATTAATGTACATATCAATTTACACTTGTTGTGTTGAATTAATGAGAGTATTCATGAAAAAAGCAAAGTAATATTAATCTAATTTAAATTGATATACACTCTTTTCTAAATATTTGGTAACACATTATGGAGAAAAATAAAAGGTTTTCAATTACAGGTGGCAAGTGACATCACAATCTTCATCAAAATGGCAGCACCCTGCTTGATTTCAAGTATAGCTTTCGAATTGGAATCTCTTGGAAAATAAACAATATTTTTTTATGATATTTGGTGAAATGATAGTCTCTTGTTTAACAATGTTAATTCATTCTCAATTTGAACTAATTCCTCTTTAAACTATATGTACTAGGCTAGATAAAACTGATGATTGGACATACATTGTATGCATGATTAGGAATGTGTACTAAACATACTATAGAAGCTACAATATCAATAAACAACCCAGGACTTCTTTATGACATGAGCCAATGCACTCTCACTCAGGGCTATCAAACTGTTGCTGTGAAGGGGGATATATACTCAGAGGACTATTAAAAAATGGGCATTACGAGAAACTCCTCAACGGGAAATCTTGTCCTCTTGAGAGCAATCATAAATGCAAAACAAGGTTAACACAGCAATTTGCTGGGAAGTTGTTTGCTCTTGTTAGGAACTTGTTAGGAAATATGTGCATTTTTTTTTGCATCCCTTGATATACTTACAATTCTGTCCTGCTAGCTGAAGTTTATTGAGCTCAGTTTGTTTGTATTTTGCCAAATTGTAAGTCATTGTTAAGTATGACCAGTATATTGACTAATATTAATGAGTAATAAAATATCAACGACTGTGGTGGGTATTATGGAACTTCCTGTGAAAATTGGGACCGGTTCCACTTTTTTTTCAGCCTGCAATTCCCGCCATTACGTTTTTTTCTCTAAATCTAGATGTAGCTGAAGACTGGACATACATAGTATGCATGATTAAGAACGTGTGCTATGCATACTATAAAAGCCATACTATCATTAAACAACCCATGACATTTTATGACATGAGCTAATGCACCAGTTATAATTGGACTTCCTTAATCTCTCAGGGATATCAAACTGTTGCTGTGTTGGCAATACAGGAAACTCTTCAACGGGAAATCTTGTCCTCTTGAGGGACATCTCAATTAGAAAACAAGGTTAACAGAGCCATTTGCTGGGAAGTTGTTGGCTCCTTGCTCAGAATTCATTGGCTCCTTACAGGGATATCAGCAGTTTATTCAACCCTGGATATCCTATTCTTCCATGTTTGCTGAAGTTACCAATAATAAATTCATTCAAAACAGCCCACATTTTTTCATATCTTACTCATGGTTCGGTTGAATTGTGCTACTGTCTGAAATACAATGCATTCATTGATGCTTGTCCCATAGAGATTTTTTTTTTCATTCCAATGTAAACATTTTTCAATTATAAAATAAACCATGGGTGAACCAGATAAAATCCTCAATATTTCAAGAACTTTGATAATGAAAACAATCCCTATAGAATTCATCATCACTATTAATATCAATGGTAGCAGGTCAAAGCTGGCCCGTTGCACTGCAGGAGTCCCACAACCCAAGGCGGTCCCTCATCTAAGAACACACACAAAGTAATAATCAGTTAAGAGCAGCTCTAACCAACTTGACCTCCAGGCCCCTATGCGTATTCAGCTTTGCTCATGGTTGTCTGAATTTTGGGGTAAAAAAGTGAGGACCCGTATGCATATCATAAAGTGCAACCTCCACCAAATCAACACCAATGACTTGAAACTGCATCCATGTATTTTAGATTTTGAATTACAGAATTGATCAACTGTCAAAATGAAATGTTAGAAGTACCCTACCTACAGTATACTAGGCTATTATTTTAAATGGTTGATGATACAGCATGTGTTGGACGATACCTGGCAATTATACTCACCCTTGGTGCCAGTTAAATATAAATAATTTCCTATATATATTGGAAAATATGTTATGCATGAATTTGCTGCTATGAACTAATTAATAAAACACAGAATGACCAATGAATATAATAACACTCAAATTGTTAACTGTTGATGGAAATTTGATCCATCTAGAAGATTTCAGAAGGACAGATCTTCTATTAATTTTTTCAATAAATTCTGCCATCTATGATCAAACAATAATTAACAGGGGAATTCTAAAGGATAAACGCTGAACAACCGAATAATGTTATTGCTTCGGATGGCACAACCATTGTTACATGGCATAGTACATCGTATATTTCAAAGAATCATATCACCACCACTACAGTTGTGTTGCATTCCACTTGAGCAGTCCCAGACAGGAGAATTCAGAATACCACTGACGATCGTATACATTCTTGATCACAAGGTATCAACGAAGAACAGGCTAGTAGGCCTGACGTGGGCCGGTGGCAGCATTCAATTCAATCTCAAATTTTTGTGTAGAAGTTTTCAGATTTCAAATGTCATTTTGGATGAAAATGGTATTTTGCCTATGGTTTTGTGTACAAAAAACTGCTATTCTATTGTGGAAACGTGTAGCAAATTCACTCATATGTGTAGCGTTTTGCTTCACTATACTAGGTAAATCGAACACTGGTCAGTGGGCCAAATTTTGCCTCGGTTTGCATTGAACAATGGTTTGTTCCAGTCACATCAATTGTTAACTGAATCAGGGTCAGGGATTTGCTCAGCAAAAGTGGGGGATGGCAAAATGTGAACAGTGTCCTGGGGGAGGGGTCTAAGGGGAGGGGATTCCCCCTGCCTAGATGTGATTTGGTGCAATATTTACAGATATAGCCTAAAGGCCTACCGTTTATATAATGAAAGGCTTGATGGCTAAGGACTAAACAAATATGTATATGAAACAGGGCCATCAAATTCTTCTCCATGTTGGAGAGGGGTATTGATGATTTTTCCGAATGCTTTGTGCACCATTGGGGTAGGCCTACAGAGGGCAGTGATGCCCTGGTAGGGGTCCAGGGAAGCCAAGCATTTTGGTGCATTTTAGTTGTCTCAGATAGCCTAATTTCAACCCATATGATCATCGTATAAGCTTACTCTTGAAAGATACATGCCTAAGAATGAGACTCGAACATAGCGCGCCGAAAATTGTCATCACTTTTGGCGATATTTCGCATGAAATACCACTTTCCTCGCCCAATTTTTTATTTATTTTCCTATCACTTTTTAAGACAATCATCATCATTTTTCAAAGTCTGGGAAAAAGTGGGGGGTGGGGGCAAATGCCCCTGCTTGCCCCGCTGCGATCCCGCCTCTGATCAGGGTCCCCACCAATTGATGAAAACAAAATTCCCCAATTTTTCCCTGATGTTTCTTTCCCTAAAGAAAACCAAAAATTCCCTGAGAAATATTTTCAGTTTTATCCACTGCATGGCCAAGTGGTTGGAGCATCAATCAGCCTTGCAGACGGAATGTCTCGGGTTTGACTCTGGACCAGGTCGTACAAGAGACTTGAAAATGGTACCTACTCCCAAACTCATTTTCAAGGTTTTCCAGAATTTCCTGAGTGGCTTGGAACCCTGTGTATATAGAATAACTTCCACACGAACCACCACCATATAAAGAAGAGCAAAAGATAACTTGCGAGTTTAAACCAGATCCCGAATGCACTTCTTATAAAGGAGTGAAACCATTACCGAACGATACACAGGTATATATAATGTGCACTCATTATCACTCACATCAATATCCTAATTAATAATTAAGACTCCTGTGGTTAATCCCTGGATATCTGGGTCAAGCTTTGACAAACAACTTCCCTTCTTAACACTCAATTACAAGAGAGGACCACACTCTTATGGATAAATCTGTGATTAATGTGTAAGGGAATAGCTGACCAACTAACTAGTTGTATGCGAAATGCCGACCAACTACACACATTAGCTTGGGATTTTTGCGCCAAAATGTTCCGCAAAAAATTGCGTTATAATGTGCTATTTTGCAATTTGTTGCGAAAGGCTATTGCCCACCGACGAAACAAGCGCAAGAATTCCCACCTCAAACTTTCCCGGAAACGTTCGAACTGCCTTTGGCTGCATTGTGCTCATTGCGTATGCTTGTGTTAGGCCTGTACACTGCTTCCGATGCATTGCGATGCATTGCAAAAAGACAACTATTTGGCGGTACTTTTGGGCAGGTTAAAAACTAGCGCAATGCCTCGCAAGAACGCTTGCCACTGCGCTACTTGCGCTCTTTTTGGCTTCCCAAGCTGGCGCAAGCAGTTTCGCATGCTAACAAAGTTTGTGGGCAATATACTTTAGAAAATACCAATTAAGTGCAGAATTTATACTCCCACCCCACCTAATCATCATTCTATTCACCTGGTGTAGCAAAGCAGAATGCTACACGAATGAGTGAAATTACTACACAATTCCAGAAGTGAATAGCAGGTTTCTATACACAGAACCATGAGTAGAATATAATTTTGGCAAAAATGACATTATAAAATCTGAAAATTGTTACATAAACATTTCAGACTCAATCAATCGCTGCACCCAATACCGGGGCAGATCCAGGGAATTCTAAATAGGGAGGTTCAGGCTACCTGAAAAAATATTTGAGCATATATCTCACCCATGCCATATTCAGTGACCACCCAACAAAATCACTCCAGTGTCCAGATTATTTTTTATAGGTTTCAGCCATCAAAAATCTTGCAGTGCAGTCAATGAAATATGGGCTTTTATTAATTCTCTCATCCCGAGGGTATTTCACCCCCTCCCATATTTTTGAGGCTATTTCACCCCCTTCCAACTATTTTCAAAGGGTATTTCACCACCTGCTCTGCTCCATTGCTAAATAGTGATTTGTTGTGTATGTGAAAGATTGCACATAGGAGTGAAAGAGTTTTCCAACCTTTCATCTGGAATTAATATTTTGTAGTTTCAATGCATCATGAATGCAAAAGAATGAAAGCCCTGAAAATTATTTCTAGGTATAGGCTGATTAGATAAATACCAAGGTAAAAAGTTGGATAATAGTTGTTTGAATTTATTTTCAAAGCCCTTAAGACCATTTTGTTTCCAGCAGTACAGATGATACAATGCAAAATAGAGGTTATTCATCTGACCTCATGTATGTTTCGCCGGGAAGTGGAGTACAGATTATATAACTTGTTCCTACTCGCCTTGAAAACAGTACAGCCAAGCAAATGTAAGTCATAGAACCAGCATCTGTAGGAGTAACCTCCTTTTGCAGAAAAACCTGTGACAAAAGGTTCCAAAAACACAGGTTTCCCATGTTTTGACACAGGTTTTTGCAAGACAATGTGTGTCATTAGAAAATTGCCACCCATTACCACACGTTTGTATGGGAAACGGTCACACGACACAGGTTCCTGTGTTAAACATGTGCAATAAAATCTAGCCTGTGAAAATCTATGGTCTAGGACACAGGTTGTAAGGTCATACATTAAGTAAATATGTCAGGAAAGTATTATTGCCTTAAGTTTACCACACATTTTTCACACATGTCAATTAAGTGACAGTTTTCCCTGCATTTTCACATGCCATGACATTGTTTGAAAAACCTGTGTCAAGGTGTGGAAAACCTGTGGCAATGTGTGAAAAAGTGTGTCAAAGCATGGAAACCTGTGTCAAATTGGTTCCAAATACACAGATCTGACACACGTGTTCACTTGTGGAAAACAGGTGTTTTCTATTCATATTGGCCACGTGTGTTCATGTGTGGTTTCTGACGCAGGTTTTTTTGTAAGGGGGTGTGGGGATGTTTGGATTTTGAATTTTATCTGATTCACCTAAATTATGGTCTGGTAACATTACTTGGTGGTAACATTACCGGTCACAACCCATAATCTACTTATCCTAATTAAACTCTCACTTTGTAATGCTCAAAAACCTTTCCACAGTAACAGTTCCAAACAAGTTATGATGCTCGGAAGATGTTGTCAGCCGGTTCGTTTACAGGGCAAAATGTTGCATGTGTGACTTCAGTAAAAACCTCTATATGGTGATGGGCAACCACACGAACAACCATATACACCGCATGCGATTTCAGCCATTAACCTCAACTTAAAGATGTACATGTCACTTGATAAATTGCATTTCAAGGAATTAGGACAATTCATATTTATCAGAAAATTCCATCAAAGTAGAATAATGCATTTTTCACTCATTTTACAACTAAATTTGTAAACAGACTATTTTTTCTACAAATCATCTGATATTTTGTTTCGGAACTAGTGTATGTATATGTGTAACTCACCCTTGGAATTATTACCCAATTACTAAGCGATTGACAAATTGATACCTCATGAATAATTTGTTGTCCAAACAAATCATGTAAATATGCTCGACTTTTTATCCCATTTGAGAGCCCCGCCAGTAGGTTGAACTACTAACCAATAGTGACATTGCAACAAATTAGAGCTGCACGGTCATTAGCTCGAACCTTCAAAACCCGTTATCTGCAGTTACGGTTTAACTCAGTTACAAAAACGTGAATAACCAAAATAACCGACTAACTGAGATAACCGAGTCATAACCGGGCAATATTCGATTACTAACCGATATTTCCAGTTACTAACAAGAATTTTTGGGTTACTAACCGAAATTTGTCTGATATTTCTTCTTCCTAACCATAGTAACCGGTTTAACTCGGTTAGCAAATCGATAACCGCCCGGTTATTGATTTAGCGATAACCTTGCAGCCTTACAATGAATGATGTCACCAAATATACATTATACATCATAGGTACAGTGTACAGCACATGGGTGACATCAGAGGCCACTACTCCTGTACCTGCGTTAATTAGTTTGAATTCTCTCATCACAATCCGGGAACATGCTGGCACTTCTCATCAAAAACATAATGAAATTGCTCTTACCAATGATAACTTGCTCAAATAAACGCAATATGTCAGTTTTATATTTCTGCTTACAAATTATATATACTACTGTCTGCAGAAAACACAAACATTGCTTCTTTGGAAATTTTCAAGTTTGCACTTCTGCAAAATTATAATGTAAGTACTGACTCATTTTACATTCATTGTCATAGAATTTTCATTTGATGGATTGAATAGAATTACAGTGTAGCTTCATGCAAATGCAATGTACATCTTTAGAAGAAAATAACACCTATATATCTTTTTACTTCAAGATTCCACACAATATTTTTCTGTTGAGTGGTATATTTGATTTTACCACCTTTATAGATAGTCAAACTATTGACTAAAATACAATCTCCATCATTGATTAAAGCAGTTCAACATCTTGCAAAGTGAAATTTTTATTGCATTTTTTTATTTTCCACATTGGTGTTATAGCTATGTTCTCATCAAATCCAACGTAAAATAATAAAGCGTTTTGGAACCTTCGTAAAAAGGCGCTATTATCAAGTACTGGATATTATTATTATTATTATTATAATAAAGAATGATAAACCCCTCAATTATGATAAACAAAGTGTTTACCTACAAATAAAAATAACCAAGAGCTTACCGATTTCATGGACCTGCGACTATGGTGCAAGCGGTGAGGCAAATGACCATGCGACATGGTCCTTCTGGTTCTCTTCACGAAGGTCAAAGGTTACACAAGATTGTATATATAAGACTGCTAAAACTACATATGGAAACGCTCATACTGAATTATAGCCTAACACTTGATTCAGCCTCGAATGATGATCGGAGCCTAACCACTGTTCCTATGTTCAAGTCATATTTGACACTGCATGTCTCATTGGTTTCCCCCTGCAAGATCTCCGATCATTTAACATTATTACCTGGCTTCCTATCTGGCTACACAAACAGTCGGGGGATCTATACTAAGGGGAATCAATTCTGTAAGGCTTTCAGTATGTCATCTTGGCAGCCAGCTATCAAAACTTGATGCTAGAAAGGATGTTATCATTATAGGGGCTTCCAATTGCATTTCCAGGCATTTAGAACCAGTCTTCATGCCTGATAAAAATGTGTGTCAGTTTTCAATTTTATTTTTAAAATAGACTTTGAACTAGGTAGAACAGAGGATAATTCTGGCAAGTTGCTGATACTTATAGTCTATATATATAAACTAAACAACTTGTAGGGTCAAAGAGGGTCTGGCTTCAAGGTGAATGAATTAACTTATTGACCACTAACTCGCAATACTTTGACCATGTGTGATGTGATACCACTAAATGATAAGACAGCCCCTCACTTCAATTATAATAATTACGACAAGACCAGCATGCATTTTTTTTTAACTTCAATACTATGAACTTTTCAACTAATTTTCTTATAACTAAAACTATCACGTCTCTTTTGGATGTGAAGAACACACTGAGCGGTTTTCCTATACCACGTCTACCAATTCATATATGCCGCATTAAGATGCTTCAACAATGCTCAGCACATCACACCATCAGTGGTATAACTAGGCTAGTAAAAACAAACTCTGCACCTACGCACGAATGCTATTCATCATTTACTTCTCTGGGCATAATTGTATGTTCCGGATACAAGATGTTAGCAATGTTCAGAGCCAAGTCTTCATTGTGAAATCCTGATATTGTGAGTTAGTCTATCCTGGTGTGTTTTTTGTTTTTGTTTCCATTTTTTTAACATATCTTACCGGACAAAGATCAGTACCTATACTAGGCCCGGAAAGTGTGCAAAAGTGCCATGTAAGTCTGCTGCGATCCTCCACCAGGTCTGCCCAGCATGACCTCGCTGTGAAGGTGGGGGTCACCATGCAGACGGAAATTATTCCTATCCTCATATTTCCCTGTTCCATTCTCTTATGCTGAGCGCCAAGCAAGATGGCAACAGGTCCCATTTTTAAAGTCTTTGGTATGACTCCGCCGGGATTTGAACCCCGGCCTCCCCAGTGGAAAGCGGACGCTCAACCAATTGAGCTAACCATTTATAAATCAGGAAATAATTACCAGCTGTGCAGGCCTTTGACCGGAATGACGTCATAATAGGAGGACTGCTGCTAGCCTCCTGTTATGACGTCCTAATTCAGAAAACAAAGGCCTGCGCATATGGTCATTATTACCATTCAGAAACCCGTTTATCTTAGCCTATCTCAAAATGTCTCAAAACGTTCATTTTATGATATTTTGGGGATCAACAACAATTTTCCCCACTTCATTTGATGTTTATGATGTTAAAGAGTGCAAGACCAATTTCAATCGCTCATTTTATTTGTAACATATGCGTTAACAATTCCCTCCGCGTGCATGTCCGGATTCGACACACACTGTAAAGATTGATGTACAGAAGGGTGTTCAAGAAACTGGACGCAGCACCTACAATAGAGCACGAGTATCATCTACATAACACACGTAAACAATTAGTGTGAATCTCCTGTTATGGAGTACTAACGTGCAAGTTCTCCTTCATACAATGGAACAATCACAACCAGTGTTTAATCATGAATTTAAAACCGGGTCTGAGATGGTTTTCTACACAATAAAGTGCATACAATTCATAGTTTTATAGGACCCAACCTGTGATCCTCAAATTATTGAGTGGTCTGCCAAAAATTATGGTTGTTGGCCAAACACTATGGGTCTGTACATCCCCAATTAATAACGTTGAAAGATTTTGGATATGGTGTGGCCCTTGAATTTAATTATGCTGATCCTAATGCTATGGGCCTGCAAAGGTCTACATGCCTAATTAATGACAATGGAAGATTATGGATGTTTTATTGGGTACAAAGTGGTCCCTGAGGCCACAACAGTTGAGTATCACTGGTGCAGGTGTTTTAATACACTACACTTCTATCTGATATGAGGTACATTCATAAGCAATCAGCAACTAGTCAACATGTAGGCAGTGCAGGGCTCAAAAATTGACTGGTGCTATGGAGCAAATGCTCCAGAATCCCATGAGATAGCTCCAGATATAGCTCCAAATCTACATTGCTCTGGAGCCTACAAATAGCTCCAGAACATTTTTAAACTCTTCAAAAAGTTCACTCCCTCACATAATAATTGGTATAACCCTGGTTCCTCAGTGTCGTCTAGAGGATTGAAACAGCTTTTTGAATTTTGTGAGCAATTGAACCAAATATTATTTTCAACAGTCAGACATAGGTTTTCAAATCGGAGGTTATAAAATTTATCATTATATTATTATATTATTCTGAATTTATCAAAAATCAGAGCTCTAGGGATGGTTCGAACAACTCCAGAGAAGCCATGATTTTCGAGCACTCTGAAGCTGTTTTTGACTCCAGATCTGATAGGCTTATTTTTGAGCCCTGAGGCAGACAGTGTCCTGTGTTGATGTGTTGTGCAGCCCTGTGACCGATACACAAATTTATATAATAACTATAGCAATAAATTATTGCATGTGTAACAGAATAAAACTTATTAAACCAGGAATCAGAGTTTATTTTAAACTTTTCTTTAGTGTCTCACATATAGCTAAACACCACAACAATAATGTAAAGTAATAGATATGATGAAGTATTTATCAATTTCAGGTAGAAGAGAATAGGGAATTCTCACACAGAATGAATGAACAAAATGAGATATAACGTGATTGCTAGTTATGTGATCAGGACAGTCCTAAAAAAGAGGATACAACACTTTTCTATCATCAATTACTCCTGAATTATAGTTGATATGAAAGTGAAGTTTAGGTTGTGCTACTTTTGATTGATAAAAAGACTGAATATGTCATTGATTTTTTTTTCTCGAGAAGGTATCAATTTCGAGCAGTCAATGACGGGTTCAAACTCTGATTTCCGGTTTAAAATCTCCTGTGCTATTACCCATAACATGAAGCAGCACACATTAAAATAATATATAAGAACAAACAAAAGAATACATGGAATAATTTTAACCCATTTAAAACCTCATGTTTATTATTACTTGCTAATAAAATAACAACGGTTACAGAGCATTAGAATAATCAAGTACAGAGCATAAGCTAACGAGAAATAATATAGTCAAAACATGTCTAATTTTATTGCTTAGTTAAATTCACTATTTTAATTACATGTTTGATGATTACTGTTCTCAGCGAATACACATTTTCCAGACATACAATTTACCATGAGGACAGTGCAAGAACTATGCTACTTTAACACTCACATTTGGTATTAAATTTTTATTTTAGAAGATGCATTTTGAATAGATATTGAATAAAAAAACTATTTTCATCCAATCTTAATGTTGCTAAGTATTTTTAAAGCGAATGAACATGCATGTGCAGGCAGTGATGTTTAAAGCGATGTTTTTGGTGTGATTCTTTCAGCAAATTGTTAGGTACCTGGTGGTATTTATAGGTGGGTATATATTCATTTCGTAATTATAAAACATTTGAAAATACTGTAAAAATGTATAAATACTTTGGGAGTTCTATACTTTTTGGTGGTTAAGTAAAGCTATGAATATACGAAAATGTTTAATGAGTAAAAACTTATTTTCATCACAACAGCCATGTAATTTAACAAGCATACAAGTTAAAGACTTTTCAGTTTTTGACTTCTGAGTAATGCCATCATGGCTTTAATATGGTGTCACTAAATTATCAAGTTTTTGTGGGTAAGTTGAAAATGTGTGATTCTGTTTTAAAGATGTATATCCATCCAACAAGTATAAAATGTAAATAATCTATATCATTAGAATTACAAAATTAGTTAAAAAAAGTTATTGCTCATCATTAAAATTACCCTCTTCAATTTTAAAGGCCACAAGATTATGACTTGAAAAAATCTAAAAACATACGAAAAAATATAAAAACATACAATTGTCAATAACAATAACAAATTTGGTTGCAGGGAGAAGGATGTGACATCTATGACTATATGACCACTGACAATAACTATGTGCATGCTTTGTTAAGACGCAGGAAACATGAAGAGGGTACATAATTCAGATTCAACGTGGACCAAGTTTTGAAGAAAGATCTGATTTGTTACTCGATCATCACAAAACAATCATCTTGAGCTATGGGGTCTGCAAACTTGGATTGACTGACATTTATCTATACAGCGGAAACTACATATGTGTAGCCTGTTGTATATACAATGACAACAGAAATATTTAAAACTCAATTCACAAAATCACCAGCCTTACAATTTTTATCAAATTCTGCTGATAATTATACAAAAAAACCTATTCAGATTTGTACGGAAAATGTTCCTATGAAAAATCGCACACTTTGCGCACCTTATTTGAACTTCAACTGAAAAAAAGTCTTTATCAAAAATTCAAAACAATTATCGAATAATTTAATGAGAATTTAATCAAGTACTTTAGGTAAGTTCCTCTGCATTAAGTTGATGTTTTTAACATATTTTGTATATAACATTTTGCTAATACTTATTCCATAAAAAACATTTTTGAAAACTTTTGCAAACTAAACTAAAATTTCAAGTAAAAATATTATTGCAAGAAAGTCTTTAAGTGCAAAGTTCTTTTAGGTGAAATACACATACTGTCTGTTCACAATTTAATGTATAGTAAATCAGCTTAAATGTACCACTACGAGACCATATGCTATGTTTTTTCTATTTTCACAAATAATTATTGGTGCATGTTAATGCATGTAAACTGTTCATTAGTGCATCAGAATTCAACTGTCTAGTTGTTGACAGATATATGAACACATTGTTCTGCCACTATTCTATCTTGTATATTTGAATAAATAAAAACAAATAAACACCTCTTTTGTTATACAAATGTCCTTTAGAAGTTAGGAAATATTCTAATAATGCCTCTAATTGAAGGTTGGCTTTACCTTGTCCCTGACATATCTGATATATGTTTCATCCCTATCCTCTAAGTTGTTAATTTTTCAATGAGCAAAATTTGGAGGGAAAAGTTAATTTCTACAGCTAATTTTCTGAGCATTTTCTATCAAATGGAACCTCCAGTCAGTCACTGTATCAGCATGGAACTATATATCAGACTTATCAAAATGAATTTCATGGAACAGTTGTAAGGTGAATCTAGATGATTTGAACCTACAACTATATCTTGTATCCTGGAATAGCCTATATTCAGGCCCAATTTTACGATGATCATTCTTAACAACCTTCCATACGAACAGTAAACATTTGTGGCAGTGAGTATTTTTCCATAACAAACAATGATATATACCCGTTTTTAAATTTTGTTAGCTTTTTTTTTAGTCCTGTAAGGAAGTCTTGACAGATTAGTTCACCTTCAAATCATAGTGTGCTCATATGTATTGCTGTTGTCCGATATATGCACAGTGACAGACTCACTATGTCTTCCATGAGTTCATTCTAGGCGACTCTTTTATCCTGATAAACCGTAATATGGTTTATAAGTTAGTAATGCCATGAAACAACACAACCAAGTCAGCCCCAACCCACAACATGATTTATTTCAAGCCCAAAAATTAATGGTAAAATTATACAAATATTAGAAGGGAAAGCAAGCTGAACACTATGGTGACAAGGAATGACAGTTTGAATGGAATGGATGCTACGGGGTAGATGTAATCAGCTGTTGAAGAAATATTTTAACAATATCAATATAGGCCCAATCGTTGCTTAAAGAAATTGTTTATATTATTCCAAACCTGTTAACATATTGATGACTTTTTCATGTAGTTGATTGAACAGGCATTTGAGACTGATTTTTATAGCTATTTTAAATGATAAAAGTTTACTCATTTCAAACTTTAACCACTGCATAGCTCAGGTAATTAACTGCCCTACATGTAACAAACACAAATAAGCTTCACCCCTACTTTATTTACTGTTATTTTATATATTATTACTATAATTGCTGTATGACTAGCCAAAAGATTTCTTTAAATTCAGTAAAATTTGTGGTGGACTAAACTTCCCTTTCATCAACCCTACCCAGTACCCTTTCTTCAATGGAACACTCCCCTCCCACTATCTGCTGAACTTTACTATTAAATAGACATTTTTAATTTAACAACACCCTAATAGAAATATTATGCCATGTATGTGGTAAACTTTGTTATGTGGTAGACATGGGGAAATGGCATTATCCCACATGCTTTACAAAATTTCTCTAAGCTACATGGTTGTAAATACTAAATGTATATCGGGAAGATCATGCATCGAGAAAAATCGCATAGAGTGCACAGATGATGTAGCAGCAGTAGATATTGGGGTAATCGGGGCGTGTCAATGAAATATTTAAAATTGACATGCATTGCACATTCACATGGATGCCTTTAAAGTCTGTTCCTACACATTTCTGCACAAGATGACCCCTAAATGATTGATCGTTTCCTTATGATCTGTGCACAAAACGAGTCCTTAAATTCCTTTTTTAGGAACTAAAAGAATCACACTATTCTTTTTTGAGAAAAAAAGTTGGAATATAAATTATACTGGATTAAAAGCTTGTATGACTAATTTTTATATAATTTCAAAGCCAACCTCCAGTAACCGATAAGTCATTGACTTGAGGAAAATAACTACAAATTTGAATACAAAAATGGTTACAAAAATCTGATATATAATACACAAATTTAAGTCAGGAGAGGGGGTGTATGTGGGGGGAGGAAGTATATGTGTGGGGAGGGATATGTTCAGAGGGGTGCTACTATAGGTGAGGGATAATATAGGGATATAATAGAGCCCAACTTTTTGAAAAAACAAATTTGAAAATTTTGATAGGGGTGCACTGATACTGACCGCGCACTATCGCGGGCCTTTTGCGGGCTCTCCGAAACCATGTGAGTCTGTTAGTAGTGTGCTGATTGAGTTTTTTTAAAGGACCTACACACATTTGTGAGGTATTTAAACAGTATAACTAACAATAACATGCCCATTCATGCCTGGACAGATATTGTTTTTTTTCTCCAGAAAATCATGTTTTCTAAGCCGACTGGTATGTAACTGGTAGATTATTTACCTTGTTCAAGAGTCCAAGTAGATTTTCGGAGGTGATGTGCCCCAGAGAAGATTTGCGAGTCATGATGTAGTCCCGACATAATTGTGGTAACTTAGAAACTGAGGCAACACATTTTTATTATTCTTTATTTCCTGATTGATTTGAATCTAATTGTACTATTTAGGTTCAACATTATCATAATCAATTGGATTGCTCTTTCACTTTCTCGTACACAATGGAAGCTTGCGCCTAAAACTTGATCGCAACTCAAGTGGACAGTCTCTGCGAGTTTTTGCAGGTAGAATTTATAGTGTTACATGGACTAAACATACTTAACAATCAAGAGCACATTCCAGGGCTTGTATGCGGATCAAATTTTTGGACCACTTCACAGAAGGAAAGTCACTGAACCTGCATTTTAGGGATTTTACATATTTGAAATTGAAAATAAACTGCAATGGGATAGCAATTCTACACAACCTTAAAATGTAAGCATTTTTCAAGAGGTTTATTAGAGATCAATCTGAACTATAATTAATAAAGACAACGCTGGTAAGAGATGATTTATTTCACTAGAATGGCTTGCCTGTTTCTGTTCATCATATTTTAGTATTTTATTCCAAATTGTACCTAAGTAAATTTGCTTAAAACACAGTTAACCATCTCAATGCCATGGTGGCACTTTTGCAACACGACAATATTTCCCTGAGACGCCATGGTCTTAATACTGCGACATATGAACCAGGTTTCGGTTTTTTGTGTGATTGTAGTGCTACCCCCTCTATGGTCACGATTACGTGAGTTTGGTAGAAAACAAAATTCTCGTTCTAGTGGTGTATAGGTGCATGGTACGTTGCATTGAAGATTACAGAGAAAAGATCGTTTGAACAGCAGGTATTTTGAGTGTGAATTTTGAAGGGCAAAATGGCAGGTGGACACCAGTCCTTGGAAACTTTGAAAGATAGTGATTAGAGTGAGCGGGATCCTGACGATTCTGATGAACAGACAGGTGAAGCTTCTTCTGATGATAAAAACATTGTGAATCCCTAAGCTAGGCCTACGTTAGGCCCCCTAATGTTGTTAGGCAAGTGGCTACGTACATGGGGAACCATGTGTACATGGGAGAGGAGTTGCAAGGCAAGTGGCTAGGGGTTTGGGTGGAG
>JAODUJ010091944.1:0-11582 GCA_027564615.1 Psolus chitonoides | reverse complement strand
CAGGAAATCAACAAGAAAAAGATTGCAGGATGAAGACATCCGTGCCAAGCATCGTGAATCTGACCGAAAATCTAAACAAGCAAAACGTCAGTCCACAACATACGAACATATGACATATGATCAGTGCAGGCAAACCTTTCACAGTTATTTGAAAGATGGTCCTATTCATGTGTGCACTGTCTGTCAACAGACATGGTTCAATCATTCTGTCACACAATTGAATAACACTAGACTAGCAAAACAAAATGACACATTGTTACAACAGTGCACTACAGGTTATATGTCGGTGCAAGATACTGAATGGATCTGCCGAACATGTCTGCGTAACATACAGAATGGAATGGTTCCTCGTATTTCTGTCGTAAATAAATGTGCTTTCCCTTTGAAACCAACAGAATTGAACTTGCACCAATTAGAAGAAAGGTTGTTGTCACCACGGATACCATTCATGCAACTGAGAGAATTACCAAGAGGTGGACAGCTGTCAATCAAAGGGAATGTTGTTAATGTGCCAGTTGATGTTGTACCAACGATCACAGCACTGCCCAGGAACTTGTCAGAAACACAGACCATCCCAATCAAACTGAAGAAACGAATGGCTTTCACTTCCTCAGTTTTCACTGAAAACGTGAGACCCTTGAAGGTGATATCTGCCTTGAAGTGGCTGCTTGATAACGGGCCAGTCTACAAAGAATTAAACATTTGTTTGAATGAGGCATGGTTAGGAGATGTGACAAATGCAACAACTGAGTCTGAACCAATGGTCGAATTTCTTGAGAACAACTGTAACAATCAAACCAGTACAGATGAAGTTGATACAGATGACAATGATTCAGACCAGTTCAGTGAAATAGATGAGACCGAGAGACAAGCATCAAACATGGACACTATGCTCACGGATGCAGAATATGACCAAAGTCAAGCTCTCACATTTGCTCCAGGTGAAGACCATCGACCACTCAGCTTGTTACAAGACGCTGATGCAGAATACCTTGCCTTTCCAACAATTTTTTGTGGCAAACGCCGACCAAATAACGCTGAAAGGAACATTCCGATACACTATAGTGACATTTGCAAATATGAATTACGTTCTGTTGACCGACGTGTAGCAGCTTGTGTACCAAACATATTCTTGAAGCTCAAGAAAATGGAAATGCAACAAATAAAAGACAAGGTTTCACTTGCTTTACGTCGATGCAAAACAGAAGGGAAAAAGTTCACTGCAGGAGAAATTTTAGATCAAGAGAAAAGGGACAGTATCGTGAAACTTGATGAAGGATATCACATCTTCAGGACTCTTCGGAATTCACCCCCTTACCTTGAGAAACGGAAGAAGGACTTGATGGCAATGATCAGACAACTTGGTTTCCCAACTTACTTTGTGTCACTCTCTGCAGCAGATACACGATGGACAGATTTGCTCGGCATTCTTGGGAAATTAGTTGATAAGAAAGTCTACACTGAAGATGAGTTAAAGCAAATGGATTGGGCAAACAAGACTCGGCTGATACAAGCTGATCCTGTCACATGTGTCCGTTTCTTCGATAACCGGCTGCAACACTTCATTACTCATGTTCTCAAGAGTGAACTTCATCCAATAGGTCAAATTCAAGATTCGTTTGTGCGCATAGAATTCCAACAACGTGGATCACCACATGCTCATATCATGTTCTGGATCAAAGATGCTCCAACTTATGACACTAGTCCTCCTCAAGAAATAGTTGCCTTCATTGACAAGTACATCTCTTGCTCGTCTGATGTTGATGAGAGATCAAAGTCACCATTGGAAATGCAAGTCCACAAACACTCCAAAACATGTCGCAAGAGTAGGAAGCCAGTATGTAGATTTGGATTTCCAAAGCCACCTATGAGTAGCACTATGTTACTTCAACCCCTTAATCTGGAAGATGAAAGTTGTGAATACACCAAAGAAACAGATGATTATCAGAAAGTTCTGCAACTCATGAATGATCATAAAGATGGTATCAATCTCTCATTCACAGAATTTCTTACCCAACTCGACCTTGAAGAATCAGAATATATCAGGTGTATTCGTTCCAGCATCAATGCTCCTACCATTTTCCTCAAGCGACAACCATGTGACATCCGCATTAATCCATACATGAGGAACCTTTTGGATGTTTATGGTGCAAATCATGACATACAATATGTATTGGATCCATATGCTTGTGCAGTGTATATTGTAGCTTACATGAGCAAGTCACAGAGAGGAATGAGTATACTGATGGATAAGGCATGCAAAGAGGCCAGACAAAACTCAACAGACTTGCGTCAACAAGTGCGAACAATCGGCAATAAATTCATCAATGCAGTTGAAGTATCAGCACAGGAAGCAGCCTACCTCCTTTTACAATTGCCAATCACAAGGTCAACACGATCTGTTATATTCATCAACACTTCAGTTCCGCAAGAGCGAACTTTTCTCTTGAAGAGCAAAAAACAACTGGAGGAAATGAACCCAGAAGACACAGACATTGAGAGTGGTAATGTCATCAAACGCTATTCTATAAGACCCAAAGCTCTTGAGAACTGGTGTCTTGCCGACTATATTTCAAAGCTCAAAGTTGAGTTTCCTGACACCTATGAGGATCCATATCAAAGTGATTATGAGGACGATCCATTTGAAGATCTTGCATCTGAAGAAGACATCCATCCCTCTACAGAGAACATTGATATTACACTCCGATCAGGTGTGAGAATCCGTAGTTCCAAAGTTCAAAAAGTCATAAGATTTGTCAATTTCAACAAAGAGAATGAGCCAGAAAATTACTCCAGAGAGAGGATTATGTTATATGTACCTTGGCGGAACGAAATGCAAGATATACTTGGGCCATATGAAACGTATGCAATGAAGTTCCAATCCAAACAACAAATCATTGACATGAAGATGCTGGAATATGAGAGGAACCACACAATCACACCAGACTTATTCGAGCAGATAGGACTAGAGAATATTTATTCAAATGACGAAGTTGCTACTTTAGTACCTGGTGCAGAGCAAACAGAAGCAGATGATGCATTAGTTGGACCAACTGACAGTGTGAATTATTCATTCTACAAACCAACTCGACGTGAACATACAGTATATGACATGTCTGTAGATATCGGTGTCCCAACCTCCACTGCACAGGCTTCAGAGATGTTAGCTCATCGTATACCGGATCAAGATTTCTATGAATGTTTATCAAGGCTCAACCTACGCCAGAGGGAATTCTTCACACATGTCATGGAGAAGATAACATCAGATAATGATCCAATCCATGTTTTCCTCACTGGTGGTGCTGGTGTTGGTAAATCTATGGTGATCACCACCTTGTATCAAGCCTTACATAGACACCTCTGTTCAATTGATGGAGAAGATCCTGAAGACATACGACTGTTACTATGTGCACCAACAGGAAAAGCTGCCTATAATATTGAAGGAATCACAAACCACTCTGCTTTCCAAATTGACCCCAACCAAGGATTCAATTATAAAAAACTGTCATCTGATAGACTCAACAGTCTCAGGATGAAATATCGCAACCTTTCTGTTGTTATAATTGATGAAATCTCGATGGTCGGAAACAAACAATTTCTATTCATCAATCAAAGACTGCAGGAAATCAAGCAATCGCAACAACCTTTCGGGGGTATTCATATGATTGCAGTTGGTGATCTATTTCAGTTGAAACCAGTGATGGACTCATGGATATTCTGTGATCTGGGAGAGGGATATGGCCCATTAGCCTTGAACTTGTGGCAGGAATATTTCACAATGCATGAACTGACAGAAATAATGAGGCAACAAGACGATCAACCATTTGCACAGTTGTTGAACAGACTCAGAGAAGGAAAACAAACTGAAAATGACTTGACAGACCTTGCAATGTGTTGTATTGACGAAACCGATTCGACTCATTTCCGGTCTATTACACACCTATACCCCAGAAATGCCCTGGTCGACAAGCACAATCAGGAAATATTTGCTTCAACAGACACTGAAAAAATCACAGTCCTTGCTCAAGATACTGTTGATGGTGATTTGTCTCCAACTGTCAAGGAAAAGGCAAAGAGGAGCATACCGGATATTGCAAGTAAAACATGTGGCCTCTTTAAGGAGCTGCCTATTGGAATTGGATTAAGGTATGAAACAGTTGCAAATATTGCTGTAGATGATGGTATCACCAATGGTTCAGGATGTATTGTGAAGAAAATACAACACTTACAACCAGACAACCCTATACCCAGCATTATTTGGGTGCAATTTGATAAATCAAAAGTTGGTCAACAAACCAGAGCACGGTATAAATCATACTTCACACCGGACATACCTGCTGATTGGACACCATTGTTTGCCATTAAACGGACATTCTATGTATCTAAAGAGCATATTCCACTAACCAGAACACAATTTCCTTTGAGACCTGCTCTAGCTAAAACTATACATAAGGCACAAGGTGATACTGTGGATGAAATAGTTGTGCACATGGGTTCAACAACCATTCCACATGGCCATTATGTGGCACTGAGCCGAGTAAGAACTGCTTCTGGGCTGCACATATTGGAACTCAATGCCCAAAGAATCAAAGTATCCGGTGCTGTTATCACCGAGATGGACCGCTTGAGATCAGAATCTTGTTTGTCATTGTGCTTCACACCAATTTACTTTATAGATGTAGATTTGAAAGTAACATCACAGAATGCAAGATCTCTTCATAAACATCACAATGACCTGTCAAAAGACCAGAATATCATAGCCTCTGACATAATATCTGTTGTGGAATCAAGGATACGATCTAATGAGCCCGATTCGCAGTACATTATTGCCAACTTCAACATTGTTCGTAATGACCAGAGTAATGTGTCACACAGTTCAACACGCCCTCCACACGGACAAATACTGTATATCAATGAACAATATGAAATTCTCAAAATTGACAGACATTCATCAACCAAGTTTGAATGCATGACAGCGACACTACAAAGTCCTACTCTCACTCCATTCCAGGTGGCAAGTGTCTACAAATCACCCTCATGTACACTCCATGAATTCAAGCAACAGATTGTACAAAATCTGCTGCCACAAATAGATCAACAGTGGCCACTTCTCCTCACTGGTGACTTTAATTTTGATCTTCGAAGCAATCAACATGTAACTGTTATCGATTTCATGGAAAACCTATTTCACTGCAAACAGTACACTGATCAGCCTACAACTTCTGCAGGAACTATTCTTGACCTTGTCTTCACAAATTGTAAGGTTGTTCACTCTCAAGTAATATATTGTGCCTGGTCTGATCATAAAACTGTTCAAACTGCTGTCAAGATTAATCAATGAAGAGTTGACCGATTCTAGTCATCACAGAGAGGAAAGTATTACAAATCATTACTGTCATTGCTGGTGAGCAATTTTCTTAATGGGGACACTAACATGGCACCACAACAATCAAACGACTGAATAATGTATAAAAACCTATAGGGGCCAACCAAAATTGTCATTCTAGAATGAAACATGAAATAAAATAAAAAACAAGAAAAGATAGAACAAACAGGCATCAATGAGTACTGTAAATAATAAAATTGTATATTGAGTAATATACGATATTTCAACCCTTTTTTCCAAATATTAGTTTGTTTGACTATGGAATTATTACTAGAACCACCATGGTTTGACTTACTGTACTAAGCAGCAGTCCAATTAAATACACTGATTCCAAGATGCAACGAAAGGTGTCTGCGTAAATTGAAAACAAATGAGGATACATGTAAGCGTACACCTATTAAGCGATATATACCTGAATTGACATCGTCTCATTGATACTAACAAATGATCGATCATAATCTTAACAGTTAATGATTCAAGGACATGCTGTAGTTATCAATTGATGATAACAGGCTAGTCGTAAACAATTAAATGATATCGTGGAAAACCTGGTACCAAACTGGACACCAGCTGCTGAGAATGCAGGGGCTTTTCAATAGTTTGCTCGAAGGACTACGTACGCTATTCTGCCAAGCATGGCACATCACACACACAATGTCAGTTCGTCCATCTTCTGATGCTCCCATTTTCTGCATGGCCCCTGTGAATTGTTGACTGTATACATATCCTCATCTTTCATTGCTACTTAGTGTTGGTTAGTGTTGGTCCAGATAAAAAGTCAATAGCAACATGCAATATGATATGAGAGTGTATAGTTTGCTTCAAACAAGTGATATTTATGTGTCGGCATATAATGCATGTATTAATCATGTGATTGGTCCTCAGTCTGCTACCAACCTGGAGTTAGAAATATAAGCCATATATTCAATTGTCAATATTTTTTCACTGATTCCCACAACTCAAATGTTCATGTGTTTAGCCTTGAGATATTACTACAGTTCAACTTGAAGTGACAAGTAATCACTTTGTACATATTCTGTATAGCTTAATATTTTATTAAATAACATATATATATTGTTTTATGTAACTGCAAACAGACTGATTGCATTGATTTAAAATGGCTTATTACTCATCAACTTCTTTCACTATCTTATGTTGTCACATGGCAATTTTTATTCATCTTTGCATCAAATCATCCATCAGTACCTAAATTTGGTTTCAAGAATATAAAAGTATGGCATATAATTTATGTACTTAACATTTTTAACCCTCCGTATAATTGAAAACTGTCAGTGCAACACACCTGCAGTACACCTAACTCATTCGTGCTATATTTTATGAAATTCTAGTATTGTTAGTTTGTAACATATATTTTGCTTAGGTCGCAGTTTGCCTACTGTAGAATGTGAACGAGGATTCAACAGGATTGAAACTAAAACATACTAAACATATCAATATGTTGGATAGTGTTTTAGAAAAGTAATACGCTCAGTCCTATCTGTAGGCTACTAGATGTAATGCCTAATCATGCAACTTGTATCATGAAATTTCATCCTTGTGAAGTGTGTAAATTGCGTTCTAGCTTTCCAGGAAGTGTTTTCTAGTACATTATCATGCAAAGAATTTACGTGCAACTTGATTGGAATTATCAAAATAAAAACACCAAAGCAGTCCAGGAAATCATCTCCAACAGAGCGACATGCAGCCAGTTCTTCAAAGTTTCAACACATAATTGTGATTTAGTACGGTATTCACACAAATCGGTGCCCTTGGCTCCTGTCTTTGATACAGCAGTGAAAGGTAAGACTTGCAGTGTATCTACTTAGTTTGTCATCTTGAAGAAGTCCTATGAGTTACATTTTGGGTATATTATAGGCCTTAAGAACATTGATTATGACATTGGCATGTTTTGCAATAAGTAGGTAAACCTTATAGTGGAGAAGAAGTGAGAAACATCACCAGAATTGTAGCTGCAGATGGGATGGTAGGGAATTATTGTTGCACAATGCACTGTAGTAAGAGCCTATACGCACTTAACAGCCCATTCAAGCCTATGTTCAGGTTTATCTTTTGTAGAACATTGATTGCTCAATATCACCACAGCATAGAACACTGTGTTAGACATGTGATCAGAGCATAATTCGGTTGGTTCATGAATATAAAAAAATTGATTAGTGGAATTAGGTAACTTGCACCTCATCAATATGGAATCCCATAGCGAAAATCACACCAGCAGTATCTTTTTCATCCACAACACAGTAGATGATATGGGAAACAAGGCCTCTTTAAGCAAAATATCAAGGGTCATTAGTTGCTAGATAGCTAAAATCAACAGAATAATAGACCCACTCGTTTCTACCAAACTATTTAACCATAGATTTATCTTACATGGCAGTGCAGTCAATAGGGAATATACAGTTCATTTACAGTTTTCAAAAGTAAACATATTGATACCAAGGAAATGTACCAATGCACACTAACCAAATTTGTTAAACCCAGTGAAATGTAACTCTTTTGGCGAGGGTTCCTTCTTGCGACACTAGAAGCTTGTTGAACCCATGCTTCTGATATCAAACTTACTAGATTTATACCATCATAATCAGATATACCAGATCAATATCAGCTGAAGACAGAAAAGAATGGCTATTAACATTTCACTCTTTTTCTGAACACATAAGATTAAAGTTTGGCATATTAAGCCAGATGGAGACAAATAATTTATGACAAATACCAGTATCTGTTATAATCCTGGATGTATATCGTATTATTTCCTTTATCAGCTCTTTCCAGTGCATTCATCTGAAAAATCTGGAGAAGGCAATACATGTAACTTTATTTAGTAATCAGTTTTCAAGTTCACACTTGTATGAGGAAACAGGGATATCAAAGCCCAAGGTTTACCCCCAAATAATCTGCCCTCCTACAGAAGGATAAAAGGAGCTTTCATCCCTCCTTGATATAGAATATATACACTTTTGATCCATTTAATATAACCTCTGCTGTCAATAGTAAATTTAACTGAACAAGAACTAATTAAGCTGTAGGCCTACCAGAACTACCAGTTGTACGAATTGTGACATTTGTTCAATAGTTTAGGAATTGATGACACCCAAGTTTTGCTAGTCTATGGAAGTCAATATTCATGATTTTCCCATGGACTCTGTGAAATCATGAATGCAATTGTCCAATTCTGCTTGCTATGATGATTTGCATTTCAGTTTTCTATAACACTCTCCATTAGTTCTTCCTCTAGACCCTTAAATGGCCAGGTGCCCATATTTGGTGCACCTGCAGATGAGAGTGTTTCTCCTCACTGGTGAGTACATTATGATTAATATTTCCTAGTAGCATGGGCAGGATTCCAGGCAGGGGCGGCGCCAGCCGCATCTCGACGAGGGGGCCGCAGGTCTCCGATGGGGTGTCCCGTGCCACCCGGACTCCCCGCTGGCGCCGCCCCTGATTCCAGGGCTGTTGTGACCAAATTCTATATTCCCCTGACTTCCCTCCTCCCCATCCCCTGACTGCCCCAGTTTTTGGCCCGAAATGCTATTAATTTTGCCAAATCTTCTTCATTTTCCCCAAACTGGACCTAGAGGTGGGGACCATAGTCCTACTGCCACCCACTGCCAACCCCCTTATGTTATTTAGGTGCCATGTCATAAGTTATTGGTTGACTAGAATCATCATTCGAAAGAAAAAGCAGAGACTTTGACATTATTTCCTTTTCAATACAGATTACTTATGAGGGAAACTGCAAATTGCTGCGTTCCTATGGTATCCACACTGGCAGTTCTTGATCAATACATCTTACATCATCGGGGATGGACACATTGGATGCATTGTTCCTGGACAGATCCTTCCCAAACAGAAACACACCAACAACATTAGTGAGTACATTCATCCCAGTTATAATACTCTCACAACAGCACTAGGTGAACAACCTCAAAGCTACAAGTATGATTAACACTGGCTGTATTATTTTTCAGTTAGGCTACATGTTGTTGTTGTTGTTATACAGTAATGTCAGTTTTTCACACCTGGTGTGGGTTAAAAGCATCAATTGCTTCCAGAGTATATTGATCACATACAAAACCACTACAATTTCCCAGTGAAACCAACTAAATTTGTGGATCATTTGTTCATCAAAGGCATTTTGGTTGTCATTGCTTAAAAGACATACATTCTCAGAATATTATCCAGACAAAATAACCAAAGTGCTCTTCAGTGAGGTCTATTGATGTACACATTTCCATTTTCTACCAATCTTATGTTCATTTCATATGTTATTTTCTGCAGGTGATGAAGAACGACCATTCAAAGAGCTGTCATAAAAATCTGGATGGGCTATTAAAAGTTTTCTAGAAAATCATAATACAGAACTTCGTCATCACAAAGTGCATAGCTAAGTGATCAGTATCTGGGAGGCCAGGATGATCCTAGTACAGGTCATACTGAAGTATTCAGAGAAGGAACCTACTGCCATCGAACTTGATGTGCACTGCTCACTACAAGTGAAGTACTGAAACAAGCCAGTGATTGATAACTGGACGAAGAGCCCACTCAGAGCTAGCTGAATACATTGAGTTGTGTTAGTTCTTTTGGGTTTGACAAAGCAGTGTCAGCATAATATATTTAGAGCTCGGAAGTGCAGCTGGTTATGTCCAGGGTTTGGCTGTTGATCACATCATATCAAAGTAGTGGAACATAAAAATAGCTATTGTGCTCAATAAGTAGCAACTATACAATGGAACACAAAAACAAACCAGTGATCTGCAAGTGGATTAAGGCTGTGAATGGAATTTACCTAATTGTTGTTTTTTTTAGTTAAACACATACTGACCTTTCCATTTGACAAGACTATCGCAACTCAACTAGGACTTCCACCTTATGTTGAAGTTGAACCAAGTGTACAATTCAGTAACTTTAGCATTTTCTCAAAGGGAATAATTGAACATTTGTAAAATGAGTCTGCACATGAAAGATATGTATAATAGTAAAAGTGACTCTTTTCGCTATTAATATATTTGTCACATTTTGGATGACTAATATCTCATCAAAATACCATTGTCTCATATCATGTTCCTTGGGTCAACTTTCATGATCACAGAATGTCCTCATGTACAACATTGAATCACAAACAATAGTGAAAATAATGAACGAGAACAGGATTAAGATGTTACCAAGTGAATTAATTAAAATTGTTGATAAAGTTTGCTTGACAACAACTTCACTGCTGTTTTCGATGTCCTTCAAATCCTGATTTCAATGTAACAATTGTTCAACTAAAGGAGTGCTTGGAGCTTGACAGTGATTTTATTGTTGAAATGGTGAAGTAGGGGTTTCCCAACATCATCCACTGTGTCGAGGATGAAAAATAACACTGATGGTGCAATTTTCACTATAGGACTCAGATTATTGAGGTACCAGGTAATCTATCCTCTTAATTGAAAATTTGGTTGCCCAAACTTTTATTTATGAATCCATGGATTGCTGCGAGCACGCACATGCTACGCAGGTAACATGCATTGATCGACCAATCAGCATTCTTCAACAGTTAAATACATTGTGCTAAAACAGGCTAACGTTACGAAGCTCACATTGGGAACACAAGATTTCAACGTTGCATTCCGCACACCAGGCCTACTGTATGTTTGCCACAGATAGTCTTAGTTTAGATCCGCCATAACTAAAATGAGTGGAAATATTTTGAGAAATATTCATTCCATTTGCGGATTCGGCGAGGTTTATCACATTTTCTCCTCTATTCGAGGTAGTAACTCATTACACAACATGCTAAGGGCATAATCGATGTGATTCAGGCCCCAAAATGAACTCCAAGCCCTCCTTTAAGCTCATTATTAAGCTAATTATTTGCATTTAAAATCTGTACTACAATTGCCAATGCCCTTCAATTCATTTTCATTGCAACAGGATATAATTACCCTATAAATTCCTTACGTAAAGCTGTTCTGCGTTGTTGATGGCCTTTGTTTCCTAGTTCAATTGTGACAAAACATATTGAATAACCCCAGTGACACTAAGTATATGACCGGTAGGCGACTAACAACTACTCTTCTTTACTTCACTGGTCTTCACTCACTAGTACGAGGGTGACTGACCAGTCTTGGACCTATTGGTTGCCAACGATGGCGATCAATTCGCTGTCAATAATATTTAATAATCTGTTCATAACCAG
>JAODUJ010091833.1:0-11583 GCA_027564615.1 Psolus chitonoides | reverse complement strand
TGTTGGTTGAATTGTGTGTAGTTTGTTTTCAGGAAACGTGTCCCATGTTATCTGCCATTTATTTCTGATGTAATTATCAACCTTGAGCTGCAAATCAGTATAAGGAAGCCGGAGGTCGGCAATATTCATATTAAGAGCTTCTTTGGCTAAAGTATCGGCTCTCTCATGTCCCCGGATCCCTACATGGCCTGGGTACCAACAGAATTCTGTACATGGAACAAGTAAGACTAAGCCTCACGTAGTTCAACAACATAGGGTGTATGTGTTGTCGATATTTCAGGGACATTACACTGGATAAGATGAATATTATCAAGCGGTGTTCGTCGGAGGTTTCAATCAGCCCGAAGGCCATTTTAATAGCTTGTAGCTCTGCAGTGAAATTAGAGGCACAATCAGGCAATCTAATTTGAAGTTGAATATGTGGGCCTGGAGCTGCGACCCTGTCTAGAACCTTGGAGTCTTTAGTAGCTCATTGAATTCTGCCAAAAATGTGAGGTCATTCGTACAGTTCTTCTTGTACTGTTGTAGGTGAAGATCTAACCTTGGTTCAGCTGCCATCCAAGGGATAACATGGTCGGTAGAATAATATTAAGGTTAGGGCACACTTGTAGGGTGGCCTCCTTCACACGGATCCCAAACAGGTTTGGGACATCAATCTCCGGGTTTCCTGGTGAAAATCTGCAAGTTGTATGATTGATTGATTGTATGATTGATAGTAACAGAGTGTTAGCTCAGTGGTTAATGCCAGTGACTACAATCCATGAGGTCCCCGGTTCGTGTCACTCCATGGCCAATGTATGTCGTATAGTTATGAAGTTGTTATTCCAATTGACAACTCATAGTCATGGACGTTAAATATGAATGTTAAAGACAAGAGATCGGCCAGCTTGTTGGTAACCCGATGAGATGTTTCTCAAGTTCCTGCTTGCACGAGGATCAAAATATACATGCATACAAGTTTGGATATATGTGGAAGGATATGTGGGATATTGAAGGGTCTGCAGAAGCTTCTAAATTGTACAAGAAATCAACCTACCCTCTTTGAAGAGAATCTTAGATTGTTGGATCAGAATTGGTATTGAGTTTGCACATGTTTCTTATAATCTCCCTTCAGTTTGAACCTACTGCCGCAGATTCTACATTTAAAGGGTCTTTCTCCTGTATGTACTCTCTGATGTCCCAATAAATTCCCTCTGGACGTGAATGCCTTCCCACATTCAGTGCACGCAAATTTAGGACTCGTCTTGTGGTAGGCCTCATGTAACCTGTATTTTGTTTCATCTGTAAACTGTTTCCCAAAAGCTTTGCAGAACATATTTACTGGGGTAGAGTCCACAGGTGGTTTATGTAGCCAAGTAGCCTGATCACAGCTTTTCCGAAACTTTGCGGGATATTTGAGGTTTGATGAAATTGGTTCCCAGGGTATTTACATTTTTTCTGTTCCAGGTCATTTCAACACTGTAGGGTACTTGAAATGCTACCTACTGTATAATATTATTCACACCTAACAAAACTGAACAAATATTAAATATAACTCAGCCAGATGGCGATGACCATGATACATAAAATGCTGATGACATTAACCCTACAACCCATGGCTGTTATTGGGCAGGGGGAATTTGCGCAACAATGGCTGACTGAGAAAGCGCCTAAGACAGTAGCATCTATTGTTCGCGACATTCCAGTAGCGTCACGCCTCAGCGCTCCTACTACATGTATCCTTTCGCTACTCGCAGTTTCGAGCGTGTCGTGGCCATGGGAAGAGCTGGGGTCACATAGGACCCAGACATGGTCTATATGGTTATACTATCCCTGCTATGGATGGTCGAAGGCAGGCAAATATCTGCAAAGCGCATGTATTTCTTCATTGACTCTATAGGCAGGAGGAATTTGTGCAGCACTGGCTGAGGAGTCGCTTAAGACAGCTCCAAATTGTTCGCGACATTCCGGTAGCGTCACACCTCAGCGCCCCTGCATCTCCCTGCTACATGTACCCTTTCGCTACTCGCAGTTTTGAGCGTGCCGTTGCCAGGAGAAGCGCTGGGGTCACATACGACCCAGACATGGTATATAGAGTTATAACATATAAACAAAAACATCAGTCTTTTACAGTACGTACTAGGAAGTTCAATGACTTTGCCAGGTGCCGAGTCCTGTTTTGCTCATCAAAATAAGTTCTATCCATTTTTTTTTTCATTCCTATTTTTATAGAGCTATTCTCACCAGATGTAATGTCAAAGAGAATGTCCCACTCATAAAGTTAACATCAATTTCTTTGCACTGTTAGCAATGCCAACTGGCAAATCTCATGTTTCGAATAAGAGTCGAATGTAGGCATATCCATATTTTGGTTGTGTTTTATTTCTGTAATAAAGGGCCAATAGGCCTAACACCAGACGGAATGCTGAGGAGATAATGCCATGATGGTATACTCATGAAATGAATTCATATCCTATTTCTGTTATTAAAATGCTAATATCACCAATAGCAAAGCCAATATACCATGTTCCTACTCATCAAATAAAATCATTTCTGGTCATGTTTCATTCCTGTCATAAGAGAGGTACTACCACAAGCAATGCCAAATGGACAATACCAGATTCCACACATTTTCTGGTTTTCGTTGTTACTAAAGACCTATTTCCACCAGATGCAATACTAAAGAGAAAATGTCATGTTCTATTTGTCCTAATGAATCATCTCCAATTACTAACTGTGTTTTAAATATTCTTTTTATTAGAAGGCTTATACAGCAGAATCAATGTCAAAGGGACAATACCATGTCCTTACTTAATGAAATAAATCTGTATTTGATTCCTGGTTGTGTTTCATTCATTATTGAAAAACTCATATACCACGAAATACAATGCCAAAAGGACAATATCATGTCCTACTCATAAAATGATATCCGATTTCTGACTGTGATTTATTCTTTTTAATACAAACAGCTACCACCAGAAGCAATGCTAAATGGATGATATCAAGTTAACCTTTTAAATTGAATGATAACCAATTTTTAGTTTGTGTTATGCAATCCCAAAGGAGACAATGTTATTATCTACTCATCAAACAAATCTTGTCCAATGTCTGGTTGTGTTTTATTCCTGTTATCTGAGAGGTAATAAAACCAGAAGCAATGGCAAAGAACAATGTACACCACAATTGAACTGGTTAATATCAACATTTATAATGGGTTTTTTCATGTTTCTTACAATTTCCCTTCCGCTTAAAACTAAATCCACAGATCCTACACTGAAAGGGTCTCTCCCCTGTATGGGTTATATGATGTTGCAATAGATGTCCCCGGGAGCTGAATGTCTTATCACATTCACTGCATGCAAATTCACTAATTCTCTTGTGGTATGCTTCATGTTTCCTGTATTTGATCTCTTCTGTGAATTGTTTCCGGCAAAATTTGCAGAACATTATTTTGGTGGTCGAGTCCAATGATTTGGATACATCCTTTGACAGGGCAGCTCTTTGTCCTGAGCCAGAGCCAGTTCTTGGGAAGGGAGCTTGGCCCCTAGATAGCTTGCTATCAACTACAGAGGGAAACCAGGATCCTAAACAAAGAAACAAAATACTTGTCATCAGGACTGGTACCAATGCAGAGATTTTTAATGAAAGCACACGTAAGACTTCACAAGTTTCCAAAGCCTTTCGAAAGCAATACTATTGTCATTGTATGGGTAAATATTTAAAGGTCCCAATTATATCTTGCATCTCAAACTCTATATTACAGTGGATGTACTTTCTTTTGGCAACAGGATATGGCCACAAAATTCTGATTTCAAAGATTACGGACTGTCTACTACTAAAAGTTGCTCATCTATAGCTATGAATATGTGTAGCTACTGCACATGGATCTGAAGAGCAGTTAGTGTACAAAATAGCTGCAGACTCCATTGGTAATACACACAAATGGTCAGGAGTATGAAGAGCCAGGAATATTGATTGTTGACACTACACAGATTCACTGTTAAAATGCTACAAGATTTACTACTGCACATTAAGTTAATGGAGATGCTTTTATAAACACAAGGTTTCTCCATGTACCATGTATGCATAAGAACATTTATTTTAGACGTACATGAACTGGAATAGCAATATTCACTGTAATGGACATTATCTTCCTATTATCATCATTATCCTATTATCTTCTAAGTTTCTTGCGCGAAATTGCTCTACATACTGTATACATACAGGTGTTTAATATATATGGCCTTCCAACATGATCGTTGCCCACATATCCACGGTTTCTCTCATTCAGGTGTTTTATCTATGCGTGGGTGGAATTAGTTCAGGATTCTCACAGGCCCACTTTGTTTGGAATTGTTGCCCACATATCCTACATTGAATTGATATGGTTTCTCTCATGCAGGTGTTTTATCTATGGGTGTGTGGACGCAATTCATGATTCTTAGACCCACTTTGTTTAGAATTGTTGCCCACATATATCCTTCATTGATATGGTTTCTCTCATGCTTGTGTTTTATCTATGGGTGTGTGGATTAGTTCATGATTCCTACCGGCCCACTTGGATTGGAATTGTTGCCCACATATCCTACATTGATATGTTTCTCTCATTCAGGTGTTTTATCTTTGGGTGTGTGGACTTATTTTCAGGATTCTTACAGGCCCACTTTGTTTAGAATTGATGCCCACATATCCTACATTGATATGGTTTCTCTCATTCGGGTGTTTTATCCATGGGTGTGTAAACTTAGTTCAGGATTCTTACAGGCCCACTTTGTTTGGAATTGTTGCCCACATATTCTGCTTTGATATGGTTTCTCCCATTCAGGTGTTTTATCCATAGGTGTGTGGACTTAGTTCATGATTCATACAGGCCCACTTTGTTTGGAATTGTTTCAGACATTGATATGGTTTCTCTCATTCAGTTGTTTTATCTATGGGTGTGTGGACTTAGATCATGATTTTAAAAAGACCCACTTTGTTTGGAATTGTTGCCCACATATACTTCTTTGATATGGTTTCTCTCATTCAGTTGTTTTATCTATGGGTGGGTGGACGTAGTTCATGATTGGTACAGATCCACTTTGTTTGGAATTGATGCCCACATATCCTACATTGATATGGTTTCTCTCATTCAGGTGTTTTATCTATGGGTGTGTAAACTTAGTTCAGGATTCTTACAGGCCCACTTTGTTTGGAATTGTTGCCCACATATTCTGCATTGATATGGTTTCTCTCATTCAGGTGTTTTATCTATGGGTGGGTGGACTTAGTTCATCATTCTTACAGGCCCACTTTGTTTGGAATTGTTGCCCACATATTCTGCATTGATATGGTTTCTCCAATTCAGGTGTTTTATCTATGGGTGTGTGAACTTAGTTCATGATTCTTACAAACCCACTTTGTTTGGAATTGTTGCCCACATGTCCTACATTGATATGGTTTCTCTCAGTCAGGTGTTTTATCTATGGCTGTGGACTTAGTTAAGGATTCTTACAGGCCCACTTTGTTCAAAATTGTTGCCCACATATCCTACATTTATATGGTTTTCTCTCATTCATGTGTTTTATCTATGGGTGTGTGGACTTAAGCAGGATCTTACAGGCCCACTTTGTGTAGCATTGTTGCCCACATATCCTACATTGATATGGTTTCTCTCATTCAGGTGTTTTAAATATGGGTGTGTGGACTTAGCTTATGATTCTTACAGGCCCACTTTGTTTGGAATTGTTGCCCACATTGATTGATATGGTTACTCTCATTCAGGTGTTTCATCTATGGGTGTGTGGACTTACTTCATAATTCTTACAGGCCCACTTTGTTTGGAATTGTTGCCCACATATTCTACACGTAAATGGTTTTTCGCCTGTATGGACTCTAATGGCGCAATAAATTTTCCGCAGTATGGAACAACTTATTGCACACGCTGCAAGCATGTTTACGATCCCTCATGTGGTAGGCTTCATGTGTCCTGTGTTTATGACTTCTGTAAATGACTTGTCACAAAATTTACAGGGAAGTACTTTGGCAGGTGTGTCCAATGGTTTGGCTACCTCACTTGGTGTGGCTCCCCGAGAAGAGCCCTTTGTATTGGGTCTTAGAGATGGATTTTTGAGGTCTTTGGATAGCTTGCTCTGAGAGTCATGTCTGTCAGCTAGAAAAGGGAACCAGGACCATAAACAACAAAGAAACAAAATGGTGGTCATCAGAATTTATACCAGAGAATGTATTCGATAGCATCAAAAGAGCAACAAAACTCAATGTCCAAAACTCAATCGACTCTTATGAAACAATACCAGTAATATCTTCCTGAAGTTCCTGAACTATTTGAAACTGACATTCTCATGATTGTACAAGGGTAAAAAAGTCATCAGGACTGGTATATTCTACTCTATTTGTGAAACAATACCAAGTCGGTTATATCTTCCGTAAGCCCCAAACTGACAATCTGATGATTTTTGTGACTTGCATCACAGGCCAACCTCTTGTACCAGCTGCATGTTTGTTATTTGGATAGAACACATACTTCTGGGTGAACACCAGGTTCTGGTAGAGTATTCATCTGACAACCAAATGTTACCAATGTAGTATGGTATAGAACCATCTGTAAGACTAATACATGTTTTAGAGCCACCTTTGTGTGGGTTGACAGTTTTAGGTTAACTAAAGAGAAACAAGAGAGCGACAAGAGACAAAAGGTTCCACAGGCGGCATATTCTTGGGAAATGATAGCAGAGAATGGGTCAACAGAAGATCAAGTCATGGGGGATGGGCATTTTATGTAATGTAAACCATGAAGTCATCTTGAGATGTGAAATGCTTCAATGGGTCAGAACAAACACCTTTTCCGATCTACCCTGGTATCTTTAAATATCAATGATGTACCATGAAATGTCGTTGATGCATCGGTACATGTATACAATTGTTTACCGTGCATGCCGAGGTTTACATTCCAGATGATGTTGATGCACGACAGACAAACACAGAGTGGAAGGACTTGGTACATGTTTACAATTGTTGACCACGTATGCCAAGTTTCAGATTCCTGAACCACTTTGGGAAGTTCACTGGCATATTTGACACAACTGATAAACATTTCAACTCATAAAGCATATTTAATTGGAACATTTTGTGCTGGAAATCTGATCAGTTTGAGAACCCAAGCCCCTCCTGCCCCCTACAAAATGCTGTCATCATGGCTCCTACATATGGTTTGGGATATAATATTTTCACAAGCTTTTCACAGACACACACACTCCATAGTGTGAGCAATAAAACAAGGATTACAACTCACAGTAAACACCAACTAAACAGTTGTTTAGACTAGCTTACCAATTGCTCATTTCTTTAATAATATCCAAGTAAGTAACAAATATGTTCACAATCACATGTGCACCTTATACTTTGTATGAACACATTTCTGGGAGAATAATGATTACTATGAACACTTTTCTGTATGAAACATGATGCTACTATCATCCAAATACATAACATAATTTAGAAACACATACTGTTGTGAAAGGCCTAAAATTACTTGTGCAAAACTAAAACTATCTTCTTGGGGTTATCCAAAAACCTATTTGAAAGGAGTGCAGGAATAATTCCAAATTAAGCCTTGGGTGCCGCATCATACTACTTATGAAGATCGTCTCCCAAAGTAATTAGAATAATTCATGTTGAATAACGATATTTGTTACATGAACCCCTCACACATTCTTGCACAAAATTGGGCCACGAACCTTAATCTTCTAATTTTATGTATCATTTCCCATCAAGTTTTAGATGTTTTCAACAACTTTGTTTGATTCACTCTAGCCGTTTGCTACATTGAGAAAGGCGAATAATTAGTTTCTTGCTATAAGCAGTCACATAATGTACACCTAATTAGCCTGAACTAAGTTGGCTTTTGAAGTTAGAAACAGTTCTTAAACAATCAGAACTAACTTGACATTCTTTACATATATAATACGGGACACCTAAATAGGGCCTACAGTAGATATACAAATATTGAACAGATTTAACATTGAAGAGATTCTGAAGTTATTCAAAGGAGCTCGACGAGTTTGCATTTCAGTCAAGGAGAGGAGACTGAACTGATTATATTTGTTAAAGAGATCATTCACTATAGTCAGACAATCTCAAAATTATCTTTACTTCCAGGAAATATTGCTGCATGAAGAAGGTATGAATGTTGCATTGTTTAAAATTCAAAAGTTTGGGCAAAACTTTTATGTAAATTAGGCTGGGCCTGTGTTCAACATATCTGTTCTTCAAGGAAGGATATTAATTTTCAAAATGAAGATCACAGATCTGAATAATTTTTCATTCTTTTTCACATAAGATTGTTTATTGGTTAGATGGAATGACAATTAGGCATCCCACAAACTCATTGAGCTCCTTTAATGTAACTTAAAATCCAAACACAACAGTCTACCTTTGGCATATGGATACCCCACCAATCTGCAATTTTCGCTATTGTTAATGTTTAGCTTGAATCTATTTTTCAAATAACGGAAGAGCAAATTATCTTTGTTGAAAGGCTGAAGGACTTCCAACTCTAATTAGTTACTAGTATTTATAATGAGTCTGTTCATGTCTCTTACAAGCCCCCTTTAGTTGGAATCGATGTCCACAGATTCTACATTTAAATGGTCTTTCTCCTGTATGTACTCTCTGATGTTCCACTAGATTCCCTCTGGCAATAAAAGTCTTGTTGCATTCATTGCATGCAAATTTACGACTCATCTTGTGGTAGGCTTCATGTCTCTTGTATTTAATTTCGTCTATAAACTGTTTACCACAAGATTTGCAGAACATCATTTTAGTGGTCGATTCCAAGGGTTTGTCTACATCATTTGGGGAAGCTCTTTGCCCAGAGTCAAATAAACAGGAACTGCCACTATGACCCTGCAAATCATCCCTGGCCAAAGAAGTATGGCACCTAGATAGCTTCTTCTGATAGTAATTTCTGTCAGCCACAGAAGGTAACCGGGACCCTAAACAAAGAAACAAAATGGTGGCTATCAAAAACGTACCGGATATTTCAAATGAAAACATAACAAAAGTTTGTAAGAGCAGTTTTTTACGCACATAAAGCCATACTTTCTTCTGTACATGTACTTTTGTCACATATGGGCATACATGTCAATTAGAAACTTTGGAAACTTATTCTTCAGTTTGCCTTGTTTACAAGCAAAGTGTAATAGACAGATGTATATATCAATGAACATATACACAATTACCCAGGCTATCGCGAGTGCATACATTCCCTGTCTGCCTTTAGCAAGGTATCCAGTATCCCTGGCTTTGGTAATGAGGATATCAGTCAAATACAATCCGTCAAATACAATACACCTGGTACCCAAAACTTATAAATTTTTCGTTGTATATAAGTTGGGTATAGGTTATATCATTCGTTGAATTGGATTTTGAAGCTGGTTTTCTCATCAATAAAATTCTAGCTATCCATTTTTTGTTGCATATATAGCAAGCCTGGTGAGGCAATTATGTCTACTTTGAGAGTTGGATGCGCTGTGTTCATCCTTCGAGTATGCTCACTGGTTAGCTGTCCCATATCTTGCATTCTTGGCCAGCCTAGTGGTAATCGGTCTGCTCTTGGGGTTGGATACCCTGTGTTCGACCCTTGGGTACTCTCTTGGCTGGTTGTCAGTCAGTTCTGTGGGGTTTCTTTTGTTGACTAGATCCTCTATGAGGAGACCGTTGGGAAGGGCATCCAAGTCTAATACTAGCATGTTTAGTTATTGATTCTTTGAATTTCTAGAAATCTTCATTTCAATTGAGCATCTATGATGTTATAGTTGTTCTTCGTAAAGTCTTTATAATCGAACTGCTCTCTAAAGGTTATGCTGTAGTGTCAATGTTTTTGAAAATTGTAACCTTTTATCATAGTGACTACTTTGCTGAAAATTTCAAAACTAAAATATTTCAAGGAACAATTAGTCATCCAATTAAAAAGAAATAGTAAAACCGTGACATCATAAGATTTATGCTAAAGAGTGTTGGTCAGCTTATTTGACAAATATTACAAGTGAGATTACTGGATAACGGTAGCAGATATTCACATGGTGTTTTCAGAGTAAATTTTGCTCTACAACCTATCAAGTTTTGAATTCAGTGTGGACTATCTTTTAAACATCCATTTTCCACACTTGCATGGATTGGACAGATGGGAAGTGACTTTCTTCTAAGCTGGTTTATCCTTTAGCTAAACCATAACTTACACTTCTCCAGCAAATCATATAAGCACAAGCTCCTCCCACTTCATCTTAGATTCTCCTTGAGCTATTATTCTAACAATCTCTTAGCATGCATGCTACTGGAACCTACAGCTGTTCCCTCCATCCATTGAACAATCACAATCCTCTCCTCTGCACAGTTTCGTGTCCTATCAAACATGCCTATCCTCAACTCATCCAAGCTACATCAAGTCCAAATAATGCAAACCCAACAGGAAGTGCAAACCCACAGTGTCATCCACCTGTCAATTACTTCTAGTCTCTGAAGACTACCTTCGACAGCCCAGGACTGTATCGAATGATACAAAGAGTACACCAGTAACACATGCATCAAAAAGTGACAAGGAAAACTTCTACTGTTGTGATTAGAATCCATTCCGTCTGTACACTACCAAGTTTGCATATATAAGCACATTTTGTGTGTGAGAATTTTGCCTTGGTTCAAAGTAGTTGTTCAACCCATTGACACTCAGAGAACTTGTCAGCCACACATCTTTACTTGTTTACGTGGTGCTCATCTCTGTGTTGTGTGCCAGGGATTTCAAGCATGTGCCAGGTGTGGTACACCATGACAGCCGTTACATAACTGCTGGTATGTGTACTGTGACAAAGGTGCCGGCTGGAGCTCTGTGGAGGTCCCACACCCCCAGAGTCCTGACAAGTGTAATGGGTAATACCCAATAGCCCTTCGGCCACGTCTCTAGCCTCGTTGGATAGATAATGGAATAGCACCATTGAATTTGTGACTGCTGATGCTAGTGGTAAATTTACCCATTGTGCCCAGAGAGAGCTTGTCAGCAGCACATCTTTACTTGTTCACATGTGTCTCGTCACTGTGCTGCATGCCAGGTTTTTCAAGCAAGTGTCAGGGGTGGTAGACCTTGAAAGCTGTTACGTAACTACTGGAATGTGTAAATAATTAACCCTATGATGCCTGCGTATGTTTGCTGCAGTACACTGAATCAGATTTTATTTTTTTATGACATCTATGCACTTGCATTGAAAAAAGTTTTAAAAAAAAAGGTTTAAATTTGCTTTCGTAAATGGCTAAACCAAAATTGGTTTACATATGTGGACATCAGGCACTTCGGAAATATTTACAATCTGTTACAGTACTACAATTGAAACCAATTTATCTAAATCTCTTCATCAAAAATCTAGTAGAGGTACATTTATGTAGCCGGGTTGGGTGGAAGACAATATTACTTCATATATCCATACTAAAAATCACCTATTTACACAGTTCTAGCCCCCCCCCCCCAACAAAAAGTCATTAGTTCCCAATGTCTACAAACGTAAACATAACTGTTCTGAAATAGCTCCCCCTATACAATGTACCATCTGTGTCCAC
>JAODUJ010091722.1:0-11584 GCA_027564615.1 Psolus chitonoides | reverse complement strand
TACTTTTGAGATTGTCTGATTATAGTGAATGATCACATTAACAAATAAAATAAGTTTAGTCTCCTCTCCTTGACTTAAATGCGAGCTCCTTTAAGAAAGGAATTTAAGATATTTGTCTGTATTGGATACCAAGATTTCAAACTTTTTGAGGCAGCCATTTCATTTTTTAAGGGCACTTAGTTAGTTATACATCTTTGTGACATACCTATTCTTGAGCGAGCTAAACTACTATAACATCAACAATAATTACAGTCCAATGGTCTGAAGAACAAATATGGCAATTCTATTGATATAATGTTGACTCGAAGGACTGTTAGATACAGATCTAGAGAAGCCCGATAACTTCTCTCAATCAGCGCAAACTGATGCTTTAGTAATGGGGCTTTTTTCCTAATTCACTCATTAACCATAATACGGCATCTTGTCTCAAGTGACTAATTGGATGATACTCCAGCTGTTACAACAGAACAAATTATTCACCATTTCATTTGAACCAATTGGAAGCCTTAAAATGCTTCCCTCTGTTGAGAGATGTTAAGACATGATGCATCTCTCTGGCACAGTCTCAGTGGCATAGCCTAAAGGGGGGGGGGGCAGAGAACCCCCTCACATACATTTTTGGGGACAAAATGGGGACATAGCAACTACAAAAAATTACTTTTTTGGCTTTTTTTAATGCTGAACCTGAAAATAGGGATGGAAATTCAGTTTCCCCCTCCTAAAATGGGGACAGAAAGTTTGTTTTCCCCCTCACACTGAAGAAGTGGCTACGCCACTGCACAGTCCCGATACAGCTAGGCCGATGCAACAAGTATAGCTGTGTTGAAATGTGTAGCCTACATACATATCTCATACAAATGACAACCAACAACAAAATGATGTATCTTCTGTTTTCTTTTACTAGAAGATCCATCTCTTGCTCACAAGGTAACTTGTCCATCCATATTGGTCACAGTGCCATACATAACTTAAATTGAGGTGGCCATTATGGTAGATGTGTGGCAGATCTTGGATGAGAGAAAAGGGTCTTTAGGACCGCTTCTTCTCAATCCCAAATCTGCCAGACATCTGCTATACTGGTCAGCTAAATTGATTTATGTATAGCACTTCAACCAATACAAATCATGCATCCTGGGATGTGATATGCTCTTGTGGATAATAATAATAATAATAATGAAAACTTATATAGCGCTCAAACCAGAAAGAAAAATGGACAAGAAAAATGGGTCTTCAGCTGATGAGCATATTGGAATGTTCAAAAACTGAACTGGTACTCACAACTACGTACAGTATACTTTTTGCATGCAAAAGCTTACAAGCCAAGAGAGCACTTCATGCATAAAAATAATAGACAATCAAACTTTAACAAAAAGTGACACCATCACTGAAGGGACTTTTCCCAATTTAGTAATGATAAGGGAATAGAGACCTTCATCTTCAACATTTTGTAGCTTTTCAAAGAAATGTTCTACGGGCTGGCATCTTTACAAGTGAATTTTGACTCCAGTTACTGAGGTGAAATACAGATTAAAGTACAGTAAAATAATTCTACATTGACACAATACAGCAGCTTTGGATTTCACATGCAGATGATAAAGTAGCTCTATAGGCCCATAAAACTTCACATATGACTCATTTGTATGGCTCATTAGTATTATTTCTGTTTTGAGCCGTAATTGCTGGTAGCAGATCACACACAGTATACTGGATACCGTGGTTCAGTAGTTGGCGACATTGTAATAGTTTCCGTAATTTGCTTCAGTCTCTCTATATACAAAGAACTTGGGATGACTCCAAAACCTAATCTAATCATCTGTGATGTTGCTATACCCTCCATTATGAGCATAGCAACCATTCTAATTGTCTCACGGTTCACTGCACATCCTCGTCTGGGTATGATTCGAAAGCCTGAGTCGGAAGCAGAATTACAAAAAGTAAATGTAATTTTCTCACTGGAGCAGTACTAGCCATATCGCTAATTTGGACAATTTTCAGCTCCGACTGAGGCGTTAAGGTGACGTACATAGGCGGCGGAAGCGGGGGGGTCGGGGGGACACGTCCCCCTCAAATTTTCAGTGGGGAGGAACGTCCCCCCTAAAATTTTAAAGGAAGAAAAAAAACGGGCGATTTGAACCAAATTAAAATTAACGCGTATTTTACTTCCAAAGATAACAAATTTAACACCAGATCGCATGTTGGGACACTAAATATTCGAAAATTTCGCAAAGGGGAGGGGGACACCCCTCTCCTTTGACCCCTCCCCCAGGACGGTGATCAAAAAAAAATTCACATTTTCGCATTTATCAGATTTTGGTTTTCTCGTCTCCCCCTAAATTTTGACGCTTCCGCCGCCACTGGTGACGTATTGCGTTTCTCATCCATTTTTCAACTAAATTTGTGAACAAACGTTTTTTTCTGCAATATCCGATATCTGGTGGTAGATCTAGCATATATTTGTATTAAACTTAGCCTGGCAATTATTACCAAATTTATGAGTGGTCGACTAATTGATACCTCATGAATTAAATTGTTGTCCCAACAAAATAATAACGTTTGACTTTTCAACCCGTTTCAAAACTACTAGCCAACGATGACTTTGCAACAGATGGCGTAGCCAACCCATATCGAAAATAACTTTGTGTACACTGCAGCACATTATTAACATCGCAGGCAATGCCTACTTTACCTACTACAGTAATCAGTTTCAGTGCCCCCATGAAAATTAAAATACAGAAATTTGCTAGCATTTTGCGAAACGGTAAAATAACAACTGTTCCAAACAATGGAAGTGTTTTAGTCAACTGTTAGCTGACTCTTAGTTGCCATATATGGTCATCTCCGTTGCCCATATATGTAAACTAACAGTCGACTAAAACACGGCCAATGATAACAGTTAATATTTTATACCGAGGAACATTACCGGCATGTTCCCGAATAATACAAAATGATAAAACAAATGTGCCACTCTAAAAACACAAGATTGAAGACGATTTGAGTTGAGAAGAAAACTTGCGAAACTATACTGTTCGTGGAGCAGTGGCGCACATCCGTGTGAAAAAGTGGGGGGATGAAAGGCCCCAAAGCAAAATTTTACTGTGTGAAAACGTTGAGGTCAATGGGAGCATCTCCAAAAAGTGGGGTATATATCCTCTCCATTACCTGCAGGATGTGCGCCCATGTCGTGAAGGTATGAGGTTTCCATGATGATCATTACAAAATTATAAAGGGGTGAAATGCTGTTTATGTTGGCCACATAAACACTAAAAGTTGACCCAACTTTGACAAGGAAGTAGTGGGCTTTTGGATGACATCAAAGGTTTTGTCAGGTGAAGAATGTCCACTTTGACATGGTTCCCCCCCCCCCTCAGTGCCCCACTCCCCAGTTTCTCTTTTAGGGCTGTCAAACTAAAAGTACCAGCCCCAATACAAACTGTACTGCAGACTTCATAAGTTGACAGAACCCCATTTCAGTGTTGTTATTCCTCAATTTCAGTGTTTCACAATTACCAGTTTCAGTATCTGACCCATATACGTCATTTTATACTCTCAAGCAAGGCATATACTGATTTGTTATGAATAAAGTCTTATATGATCATCATCATCTAGCTGCCACAACCGAGGATTCGTTCACAACGCCATGCCAGTAGTCTCCATCCCTCAACATGCTGGGCAGGTCCTCAGCATCGCAGTGCGTGTCCCTGCCAATCACATCAAAGTAGTCGAGAGGTCCGCGTCCTCTATTAGCACACCGCAGTCTCCAACACAATGCATCAGACACGACCCGGCCCCCAGCACGCCAGCAGCGGCCAGCAAAATGTACCCCCCCCCACGCTGAGCAAAATAGCAGAGATGGGTGGACAGCCCCCTCAGACATGTTGCTTGGTCCCGTGCCCTCTCCATGAGATGTCCTGCACCCTCTTGAGAAGTCCGGTGTATGTGCCATTGGGACAACCTTGCATCTCTTCCCTCACTGTCCAGGCCTCGGCTTCATACAGAAGAATGCACTCCATACAGGCTCTGAAAAGACACTGTGCAGCCCGTCACAGGCAATCCAGGCAATCAATAAAAACCAGACATGGCAGTTTGTTGGCCGTCCATGAACACGTCTTTGCTAGTTCACACAGAGCTCGACACTGGGCTGCATTTCTTGAGCATGTGCGATAACTGATACATAACAGATGGAATGTGCACACGATAGAACTGGCTGCCGCCTGCGTTCAGGTCAAGCACTTCTTCATCTGCCTGATCCAGGTGTTGTGGAAAACCTTTTTCCGTGTTTAACTCAGTGTTTTGGTTTGGAAATTCATATTTTCAATGAAATTTAGTATTTTGTGTGTATTTTCCATAAATTCATGGAAATCTGTTTGACGTTATGGAATTCCTGTACGTCCATATTTCCGATCAATTTCTGTACTGTGACTCAGCCATTGTCACTGAACTCCACCCTGCAAAACAATTCACCTCGACCTCCATTATTAGTATTACTGGTAGCTAGCTTCATCGGAAAATTTGACATAGTATCGTGATAGTCCCACTTGTATTTACTCGTCAAATGTCTCTTGGCAACAGATTAATGAAAAGAAAATGCATTTCACCGCATAGGAAATCATTTAAGAGGCACAAACTTGCTGCTAAATAATTCGATATCCATTGGTCACTTTCCTGTTGTCATATGGCCTGCAAAAATATTAATTTGACCACGTGCAGATAAATGTGCAAATGTGATTAAATTTGAGTCTAAAATTTTGAGTTTGATAGGTTTTCAAGCATTGAATATGCATGGCCATGGGTGCAGATCCTTGGGGAGGGGAGAAGGTGCAAGGGGACTTGATCAATATCAAACTGAGAACTCATTTCACACAAGAACAGTGTTAATAATCATAGGAGCCCAATTTGATTTGGGGGGGGGCTGAAACGACTTGCCCGAAAAATATAACCAACAATTTTCGCGTTCGCCGCGGATTTGATTTTTCTTTCAGTAGGTGCCTGGAAAAAATGACTTGCCCGAAAAATATAACCAACAATTCCCGCTCACTCCGCGCGCAATTTATTTTTGTTTCAGTAGGTGCCCGGAAAAAATGACTTGACCGAAAATATAACCAACAATGTTCGCGCGCAATTTATTTTTCTTTCAGTAGGTGCCCGGAAAAAACGATTAGACCGAAAAATATAACCAACAATTTTTGTTTTCTTTCAGTGGGTGCCCGAAAACTTCTCAGCTTATTGCCCAAATTTTCACAAAAATATTTGGTTGGGAGGGCTGCAGCCCCCCGCCTCCTACGCCTATGTAATGAGTTTCACGACATTTAGAACTCCAACAGTTTTGGCATACTCTGTGCGCAGTGTATATTACAGTTACTCTATGTTATTGTTGGTTCGCCAGTTTGTTAGGCTGGATATTTTCTGTGAACATTCTAATACAGATACTGATTTGAAACCGAAATTTTGATAATTCAGTATTTTGTGATATTTGACAGTCCCCCCCCCCAAATAAAAAAACAGCTCAGATATAGATCTTCATCCCTGAACATGGCTAGCACTGCCCCACAGTGAGTAATAGCATAATCTTCAAATATCTGCTGTTCAGCTCAAGAATACGGCTTTAATACCCCTGATATATGCTGTATGCATTTTTGTAGCGCTGTAGGCCGGTGGTTTTGCACACAACCAATTTTCGCTGAGTGCCGTAAGTTCTACATCATCCCGTAAAATGATGCCCTTGGATTTTCTTGCAGAATGTATGAAACGGTTCCCAATCAAATCCTATTACCCACGAGAATAAAGTTGATGGGCGTCCCCATGCACGCTAGTGTGAAAATGATGGCATCTCATTTCCGTCTTATTCGCTTTTCACCAGGAGGCGTTTGCATCAGGAAGAAGTCTCATTTTTGTCAACTTATAAGAGCCTCTAGGATGATATTTCACCGCTGCTGTCGATTCTTGCTTTGAGAAGTGACGTATATGTCACATTCAATGTGTAGCGATTGTCAGGAGGAAAAACAGCGAGAGACATATCAGTAGAAGCGTGGAAGCACAGAAATCATAGGACCCTGGAGGCTAGATTGAATATGGCAAAACAAAGGACTATATAGTTAGTTGACAGACAGCACTGTGAGGGCATGAGAGGGCACTTTCTTCCCATAAAAAGTGTTTAGTGTCGAATGGCTCCACCAACACCACCCCCTACCCTTTCTCTGCCCTCCAGATTTTAGAAATTGCCAGGTGGCGCTAGTTGTTGAAACCAATTATATGACCAGTTGTTAAAACCATTTGGGACCAGTTGAAATGTGGAACAACTTTTCAACTAAAGAGTTAACTGGATTTTTTTCCCAAAGAAATATGCAATGCTGATTTGATATGCGACATGGGGCATTCAGTCATTCGGTTTTAATATTTCCCATCTGATTTAGTTTTGATATTTGCCACCCTATATGCGAGTGAAGACCACACATTTTTCACAGTGTTGTTTAGTGTGTGTTGAATGGCTCTTTTTCAATTTTAACTATTAACTATGTCTTATGAATGCCAATCATGCATTATGAACAAAGATAACAAGATGACATTCTCCATAATTTGTCTTAGATGTCTTTCGTAAACTGAAATGTCAATTGGCAAACCCTCATCTATCTACCAGTTTGCAGTTGTTTTGTCAATAAATTTGTTATTGGAACCCCCTACCCCCCCTCCCCCTCGACACCCTAGTTACGCTAATGTACCAGTTACGTATCCAGTCCCTCACTCCCATGGGTGTCAATCTGTTTTCCAAAGTGAGGGGAACATGATCTCACCGGCCCAAAATTTACTGTGTGAAAATTTGAAGTCACTGGGATGGGGGACGAGTTCCCCCTGTCCACCTCAAATCAACACCTATGCTACCTCCCTTTGCCACAGCATTAGGCAGCTAATGTGGGACAAGCATACCATCGTGTTTTGATATTTGCCAGCCTTTGTACAGTGAAGATGTTCAATGCTGGTCATAGTCTGGTGCTATTTTGTTAGTGTTGACTGGCTCTTGTCAGTTTCAACTATCCACTCTGTCTTCTGAATGTCAATCATGCATCACGAACAAAGATATAACCAGACGATGTTCTCCGGAATTAGTCTGAGTCACAGTCGTAATTTGTCTTGGATGCATTCCTAATTAAACTGAAACGTTAATCAACATCGCTATGGGTTTTGTTCTTTGTAATGTTGATGATTTAGAGCATACAAGTAATTTTCTGGCAATAATTACAAACTGCTTTGATTCCCCCAACCCCTCCTCCACCTTTAATTATTTTGGATTTTTCATTTCCAAGCCCCCATAGTCTGGGTGGCACATCTCCATGGCACGAAATAGACATCCCCCAATCATAAGTGGCTCATATTTAAAATATGCCCCCCCCCCAAAAAAAACCCGGAATCATTCACTGGTCAACAGTAGCCGTTCCAGGCGAAATATCCATTGGGAAATGGGTTGTACTGAACTTATTAGGGTAGGGGTTCAAACTCAGTTTATAGTAGTGGGACAAAATCAATTTTTGGAAAGAGAAAGTGAACAAAAAAAATTGTGGGAAAAACTAAATTATATAGAAATTCCTGGCATTTTATGCCAAAATGCACTGACAAAACATTATTGGGACCAAAGATTGGGGGACCCACCCCGTCTGGTTACATTATTGCTCTAATGACCCCCTGTACTGCTGGCTCTGTTGGTAAGCTCATTTGATTGGGACATTACCAATTATTATGGATACTTCTTCAAGTTGTTAATTTGTCTTGTGGTGGACAAATTGACAACTGAAAGCCATGTGGCACCCATGATTTAGTCACTACTGCGGAGTGTCTCCGGGGTATCCGCTCTTAAGCTTAGTTAATTCCTATCTTAATCCTAATCTTAATCTTTACTCATGTTTCCTAAATGATGCACATCTGGGGTCGCTCAAATAATGATTACCAATATGCGCATTGATGATAGGATGAGTTTCCTGCAATAGAGAATATTTTATAATTAACTACATTATGCCCAAAACGATATGTGATATTTTGGGGGAGGGGACATGACCCGCTCACTTCTTGAGGAGGTGCCCATTGACTTTAAAATCTCAATGTGAGTTGAAAATTTCGATGCAATTGTAGAAAATAATATTTGGTTGATGGTAGGAGGGTGGTCAGGATTAAGCAGTTTTCCAGGTAGCAAACCAATGTGGGTACCATATGGGCTAAAATATGAGTCCCATGTGGGTATCCCACACTGATTTCTGCACCCTAGATTCATATCGACCAGTCTATATGGATATGCCAAGGACTTTCTCATATAGTACTAATATGGGATAGCCCATATCATGCCCACATGAAGTGGCCCAGTGTTTCCCATATGGTCACCACATTGGCCAGCTCATGCAAATTGCCCACATAGCCATGCCCAGGGGTATCACCCAGGTAGATTGTCATATGGGTCAACCTACCCCATATGGGATGAATATAAGTTGGCCCATACCCACATGGACTAAATTAAACCCACTTCGACTCACTACCTGAGTTATGGCCAAACAGTATATAGTCTCTTTGGTATGGTTTTATTTGCCCGCACCACTCCAAAAACTTTTGGGGGGGCCCACAAAGGTGAAAAACTGAAATCTTAGAACGAAAATTGACACATTATTTGTTCGATATACCCTGTTAAAATGAGTCTATGTAGTCACATAGGCATGCATATGTGTGAGTGACAGTTTGTGACACATCCACCCAATAGCGTACCTGGGTGTCCAGAGTCCGGGGGCGGAGTAGGGAACATGTACCAACAAGCAAACAATTGTACTAGGACAAATCCATTAATGTATGGACAAAACCTCTTTTGAAGCAAAAGTCAGGGGCAACTGCCCTCCCTCCTGCCCTGCCTGCATTCACACTATCACACTTCACTTGTGACTTATAGGCCTATTACTAGTAGGTCATCAGTTCTGGCAATGTAACAATATATTCATGAAGAATATCAACCATTGTTAATGCCCATTGTTGGATCAAGAAGTGTAGAATTTGAATATATTGTGGCCCTACCTCCTATCTCGTAATACTGAAGTGATTTCGTCACTTATTGAAGAGGAAGGCTTATCTAGTATCATCAACACTAGTGTAGCTAAGGTGTCAATAGTTGGGGGGCAGGCAAAGTAGGATAATCGTACCAACAAGCCTCAAATTTACAGACAAAACCTTCAATGTACCAACAAAATACCCCTTTTTGGACCAAAAGTCTGCCCCCCCCCTGCCATATGCTAGTTATCATGTACCTTACTGAATTATATATCTAGTTTTATCAAGACGTGTCTCGTATCATATTTGTTTGCTGAACAACTATGGCCACATACTTCCATTTTGTTATGACTGTAATTTGAACGCCAATTGAAGCCATCGTGTCAAAGCAGCATATGTATCTTCGGCAGCGTTAAAACCACTGTTGACCTTATAATTAAGGAATAATTTATGACATCATAAAATTAGAACTAATTGCATTAATCACCTTAGTGATTCCTCCCCACAGTTGTTTCATTAAAGCATCATTCCTCCTTCAAACAAAGTTGGCACATGGACTTCAGATATTAGGCATAGACTAGGTAAGAAAGTGGGAAACTAAAAATCATGACAATCCAATTTTGATACGAAAATCACATAAATTCAATTTTAGGCAGATCGAGGAGAGAACTTTGTATCCCTTCATATTGTAATCCACTAATTACACATCAAATGTAATTGATGCGTGCCTCTTCTAGTTTGCATCTTTTACCTTCTTTTTGACATGGCATTTTATATGTCACTCTAAAATTTGTATGCAACTCCCCGAGACTCAAATCGATATATAGCTTTGTCAAATTCTGAAGCTGGTTATGATAAGTATATTCCGCAATATTGTTGTTTTTGTAATAATTCTTTGGCCTCAACTTAACCGACCGCCATTGATTTGAGTGCATCCTGTAGCGAGCCTCATTCATTCCAGGCTGGCTCACTCGCTAGCTGGCTACTTCTGATTGTCGTCTCGTTCTCCATGGTTTATTCATTGCCCTCGAGCTTGGCTGTTATTGAAGGAGCGAGCTCTGTCAGCTTTCCACTCTCTTTTCAACTAAATTTGTAAACAAACTGGTTTTTCTGCATTGTCTGATATCCCGTGGTACAAATATTAGTATATATTTGGAACTAGACCAGACAATTATTTACCTGATTAGTGACATGCTAATGTCGACAATTGTCGACATCCACGACGTATAACCAGACACGAATGTCGACAATTGTCGACAGCAAAAAAAAATAAAAATAAAATGACTGAGACTAGCCTAACACGTCGGGTATTTTCGGACACTGTTTTTTTTCACCTGAATTTTGTTTTTGTGTCTTTTCACTTTTTTGCTCAGTGGCTCAGGGAACATTACTACTATTTCGGTCAGCATGATGAGGGTTAAGAAATGTGTGTGTAAAGATTGCCAATGGGGGGGATATTGTCCAGCCGAGTGCGCATGCGCTGGAGCCGGCGTTTTGGTGGTCTGACGCGCATGTAACTTCAGATACTGAATCTACACTGGCGATATTCTTTAGTGTTTTGATGCACATGGTAGTCCGTGACATCACAAACTACCACTAGCAAATACGGCTGGAGAATATCCCCCTAATGAACACTGTCAACTTCATATGAATCACATGATGATGCAAATCACATAATTTACGATGTTTACTTCTTCCCTTTTGCAGAGCAAATTGCCTGTATGGGGAGTCCCTGTGTGTTGGCCAATGAGATCTGTATGGACTTGCCTGAAGATAAGTTCCGCTGCGATTGTATGGACGGGTATTCTAGGAAATCCGGCCAATGTGAACGTAAGTCTTTCATCTGACCAGTTTAGTAGTTTTATATTTATTGCAAATAGGTCTAAATGAGTTATTCTACCACTACAATTGTATGGACATGTATACCAGGAAAGCTGGCCAATGTGAATGTAAGTCTTTGACCTATATATATATTTACTGACTAGTTTAGCAGTTTTTATAGCATATTTATTGCAATTAAGATTAATTGAGTGATTCTACCCCTGCAATTGCATGGACAGGTATATCAGGAAATCTAGCCAGTATGAACATATATTCACTGACTGTTTTAGCAGTTTTTATTACATATTTATTGCAATTGGGTTCAATCAGAAGATTCTAATAATGTGATTATATGGAAGGGTCAACAAGGAAGGCCAGCGGCTAATGCAAACATATCTATTCAATTTTCACAATATTAACTGACCAATTTAGCAGTTTTTATAGCATATTTATTGTAATTGGGTTCAATCAGAAAATGTAATGATGTGATTGTATGGAAGGGTTTACAGGGAAGGCTACCTGGCTAATGTAAACAGTATTAACTGACCAATTTAGCAGTTTTTATAGCATATTTATTGTCATTAGGTGCCCAACTAATTCTTCTACCCTAATTTTATGAAAGGTTGTTCACTAATGGGGTGAACTTTTTGGCAGAATCCATACCATACACTCCTTGTTGAGTAGTGTAATCATGCCGCAGCAGCCTTGGTAAAAAATCAAAATTTTGAATCGCACAGATCAAAAGTGCCGC
>JAODUJ010091611.1:0-11586 GCA_027564615.1 Psolus chitonoides | reverse complement strand
GGGTGGGCACGCAGGAGAGGGGGCTGGAAAGTGGTGGCTGTGCTAAGCGAAATTGGTGCAGAGGCTGGCCAAGGCTGGTTGGTGTCGGTCGGTGTAGGTATATGCACTCTCTGAGTGCTGGTGTTTTAAGTTTCACTGTGGTCAGGAGATTATCAAAGGGCCGTGGTCTCACGGCCCTTTTCGTATGAATTTTGGAGATCTTACGGAAATATATCATCTTGAGCGCCTGTATTTTATTTTATAGCACATGCGTAGAGACATGTAGACAGCACTAGTGCACTCATGAGAACTTCTTATCTCTCTAATACTTTTATATCTTCAACCCCTCTCAGTCAGCCTCTGAGTTGACCAATTCGTATGGGCGATGTTGTCGTCCAGCAGCTCAATGTGATCGATCTCCACAATGACGTCCGCCGGAGTTTAGACGAGCTCACCCAGATCATAAATGTCACACATTGCTACTTCTGTTTTGAATAAGATAGGCAGAATATCGCTCCATATCGCGACATTCGTCTATGTGGCTAAAATAAATCGAAATCCAGGGGCGGCGGAAACGGGGTCAGAGGCCTAGGAACCGGGGACACTGTGGCACCCCTCCCCCCCCCCCACACACACACGTTTAGACATGTTGCTAACCCCTGCTCTATCCCACATCTATTGTTGAATCTTTTATTGTTTCCACTAACACAATGCAAACATTCCCTTGAGTTTAGAGGGGAGTAGGTTGAGTAAAACTTATACCGTATAAGATTAACGTGTGTGGTTCAATTCCAGCACTGCTACATGTATAAAACGTTTCCCCGATTTTGCGAACATTTAACGTTTGAAGCGAAATCTATCCTACTGTAACACTTTTAATTATTTAGAAATTACTTCTCTAATATATATGCGGAAAGGCGTGTGAACGAGATGCGGAAAGGCATGTGGACGGGCAGAAAGGCACGTACGTGGACGAGATGCCAAATGTTGACTTACCATCGTACATATCGAAAGATTACATCAAAATCAGCAGAAATCCATGCAGTTTTGACAACGTGCCAAAAAATGTTTGAATATTTCACATTAGTTTCTCATCAATTATGTTGATTACATTATTAATATTGAGGTAATTATTATTATTTGTAACTATTTTTTCACTTTGGTCATACTTTTGTAATGGGTAGCAATTAATGATGAAGTTAAGAACATTTCATATTCTTACATTTCCCAGCACGTCGAGGAACAGCTGGATAGATCAGTCCAAAAGAAAACATTTTCTGCACAATTTGATGGCACGATGAAACATGATGATGGAAGTTCCAATTCCTCTGGTGAAGGAAGTAGCCAATATAGTCAGTGTTCGACTACTGCCAGCGACCCACAGAACCAAATGTTCCTGGAAACTGACGAACCACCAGAGTATACGAGTGGCCTAGGATCAAGCGGAGGAATAACTAAACAGTTATGTTTGCTGAATTCTGGATGTAGTATCAATCCGAAAGAGGAGATTGATAACGAGGAGAGCGAAACATTCGTAACAGCGAAGCAAGACGCGGACATTCCATTGAAAAAGGACGACTACTTGCGGTACACTCTCAAAAATCAAAAACGTTCGCGGAATTTACGAGAGACTACTAACACGACTAATATACCAACATTTATAAGAGACATCTCGCACATTCCGTGGTTTCGAACACCAAACGTATATTATCCTCATGTTAATCAACAACAAAATGTATCTAATAACTATTGTAAGCCAAATGGGGCAAACGTTCAGAACGTTGAGCCGGATCGAGATTTGAACTTCTTCATTACAAAGAAGGACACAGGTATTTACCTTAGTACCAAACAAACAACCAGCGAAGAATGTTCGTCCACTGGATTCACGAGGGGGTTCCGTTCGCTCAATATACACGGAAAAGAATCCTCCAGAAAGAAAATATGCAATCAAGCACCGACGAGTCAACTAATGCAAACAACAACAAATAACATTGTTGATTCCAATATTACTACATCAGCGTGGACTAAATCCAACACTAAGGGATCGCCGAGACAGCAACCTGTGGCAAAACCAGCGAAGTCTACGGCATTCCAAAAGAATTGCACTCTATCGAAAGACCCATCTACGAGAGGACAACCACGAATTATAGCTACGTCAACTGAAAATGGCATTTCAAAGTCTTCAGCATGGCAGAGAGACCCAACGAATATAAAACTGGGCATGGCAAGGCAGCCTAAACAAATTCCTCGAGTGATGAAATCGGAAACACCGACTAAGCACGCAGAAGCTAACGAGTTTAACTCTGCAAAACCACAACAGGAAAACGCCACGACTAAAGAAGAGAGCACTGTGCAACACCAGGTTCTCAACGGGTCAGACATCGGTGAACAACAAACAAATAAATTGATAAGCAAAGAGGAGAAACCGAAAATACATGGCCCAACAAAAGCAACTAAACCAACTGAAAGACCAGGACAAACAAGTCGAGGCAGTGCAATGAAAGACGAGATTACCGTCAGACAGCCACAACAAAGTAAAATTGTAAAAGGCGATAAACCATCTACACGGCAAGCTTGCAAGACAAAAACGAATGCAATGAAAGAAGAAGGCACAATTGGACATCAAAAACAAAGTAACATTGTGAAAGGCGATAAATCATCTACGCAACAAGCTTGCAAGATAAAAACGAAACATAAAAAAGAACAAAAGAAGACCCCAAGCCAACCGTCACTAGTAGCGGCCGATGAGAAGACGCCCGGAAAACAGTGTAAGACATCTGCAATGGGCGACGCAGGAACGTCGAAGCAAACCACACAATCGACCACCGTAAAAAGTACAGAATTAACAGGAAAACAGAAACCAAGTACATCAGCTAGGCAAGGAAATACAAGCAACTACTGTCCCACTGAGGTTCCATCTGATATACAACACAAAGAAGCAGAGACTCGATTAGCTCGGCCAGCGAATAACCTCGAAACTCAAATGGCAACATCAAAGGAGAACCAAGTACAGAATCGTCAAAATGTTGCTTTGGAAGGTGTGGAAACAATGATCCGACCAAAACCGTATGTTTCGCATCCAGTAACACTGGGTCCGCGGAAACAAAAGAACGATATACAAACTCCTACAGATGGAATGGAAGGTACCAAACGACAACACCTTGCTGCACCGGAAGAAGCAGACAAAGAAAAAGAGCACAACACACATAATGGAATAAAAGAAACAAACAGAATAGGAGCGCAGGACAAACCCACTTCCAAACAACAAAATCAAACCGAAGAAGACATGAAACCAACAACAAACAATAATTCAAATACGGAAGCAGCTAAGTTAATAAAGCAAAAAGCAACAAAATGTATCAAATGCAAAACGTATGCCCAAGCAGTTAATAAACAGGAAAAGTCTGGGGGAATAAATGCAACAATACAGAAACAAACCATTTTTGATATGGAATGGCCAAGACTGGGAAGTGAAATGAAAGCTTCTAGGGACAACGCAACGAAATTGATAGCGAAACAAAACCATGTTATGAAAGAAGAAGACACCTCGAGATGGCAAAGTCAGAAAATGAATTCAATCGATATGGTTGATATGAAAGAGAAAACGACGCCAGAAGAGCCGGTGAATCAAGTTACCGATTCGAATAAATTGTTGGTGGACAGGCGTGAACAGGTGAAGGAGGTAAGTCAACAGAAACAAACTGTTGATATGAAGAAGGTGGATACATTGGATCAACGAAGTACCACACCAGGTACACTAGATAGAGCAGAATATCGTAGTACTTTAGGAGAGACTGATACATATTGGCAAGCAACACCTATCATTGTATATAGAGAAACTGTTCCCCTATCTCAAGCATTGAACACGGACCGAGTGAAACTTGGTATGGTAAATGTTTGTTCTAGTTTAAAGGATTTGTCTCTTTCCAAGGCTATGGCTAACTTTTCTCAACCATCTTCATCAAAAGAGATATATCGAGCGAGTTTGCAAGAGGGTACGAAGGTAGCACCCTTCTACGATGTGAATGGTACCACAATTTATGACCCTATAAAAGTTTTAAATAACTGTCTGAGAAACTTGGACAAAGGAACCCAGAATGTTATCGATACGGTTGCTGTTGCATCCGATGACCATGTTGTGGCTTCTGATCACCTAGAGCCGACCAACCAAGATGCTGTGGACACGGATGCTGTAGTTACATATGATGATTATGACATGGCTGCGTCTGAACAACAAGAAACAAAAACCACAAAAGATACGACAGAGAACACTAAACGAGGGAGGAGAAGGAGGCGTGTGTTAGATGAAATACTGGCAGAGAATCTGGAGAAATCGGGGGCAAACAGGAAAGAGGACACCGGAGACACGAAAACAGGATTGCCAGCCAATAACAATAAACCGTCACACTGTGAGAAGAAAGGCAAACCAAGCAAACCCGGAAAGACAAAGACTAGAAAGAAGACACAGAAGCTGAAAACGGTGCACGACAGCAAACAGACGAAGACAGAAATTGTCATTGCGGGGAAGAAGAGGAAACTACTACAAATGAGGCCAATAAAGCCACTGACACAGGTAAGAGAAATATTACAGGCCTGGAAATGTTTATCCGTAACAAAATTGCTGATGTGATACTTGATATCGAGCTTCGGTTTGGATGTGCATATACTCCAAACAGGGATGCATAGTATAATGAGGGGGGGGGGTCATGTAGGCTCAACCCCTTGGATATATATAAATATATAGTGTGTACAGTGTCGGTAAGTCAATTCGCAGAGCTAAAGCCCCTCCCCCCCCCCCCCCCCCGTTATCCGCAGAGCCTTTGTTAGTACGTTATCGTTACATTCCTGACTCCAAATTATATCATGCACGTGTTTTTTATTCGTGCAATAGTAGCCTACGAATATTTGTATTCGTTGAATCGTTCAACTCATGAAAATATTGGTACTCATAAACATTCATTATAGTATACTATTTCCCACCGACAGTGGTTGAGTGTGACGTCATGATCCTATACAGGGGTGCAGAAAGCACGGGGCAGCAGGGCAGATGCCCTCCCTGCCCTACTGTCAGGGGTAACAGGGCAGCTACCTGCTCAATTTTTAGTATTCAAAAAGGGGCGGCGACACCCCTTTCCTTTAACCCTTACCACAGGGCAGCGTTCAAGCCATCTCCAGCCGCCCTACACAAAAGTGCCCTTGTAAAGAGCTGCCCGCTGCTCCAAACTGTTTCCGACGACCCTGGTTAGTATATGACTGACTGACATGCAAAACGGACCCTTTTATCTAAAGACAATTGTTAGTTCCCAAGACCTAGTATTAATTTTGACAGATCAATAAACTCTCATCGTAAACTGTAGAAATGATCAAAACTAATGTCTGTATATATGAGAATAAGATGTTGTGAAATTTACATATGTAGTAACATACAATATACATATTTTGTTTGTTTTCATCCACCTTCAAGTCACACGATATCTGTCAGAGCCTAAGAAATGACGTCACGCGTATCACTGTCAACACATCCCCTTTACTGATATTGTGCCGTACCGTACATGTTTGTTCTTGCAGGGACAACCAACTCTGATGGATATCAAATTCTGTGAGCCATGCGGGGACACCAGGCAGCCGAATGGGCAGGACCTCTTCCCCTGTCCCAAATGTAAAGCGGCCTACTACTGTACTAGAACATGTCAACACCAAATGTCTAAGCCACATAAGAAGGTGTGTGCAGGACAGAAGAAAAAACGTATTTTCTGTAAACATATTTAATCATTTGAAGAAAAATGAACACGTTGCCCCGTCCAATGTACTAAATGCAAAGCCGTTGACTAATGTAGCAGAGCATGTCAATGCCCCAATACCAAGGTTCTATATAAATTTCACCATGAAAATGGCAAGGTCAGAGGAAACAAAAGTTTATTTCATTGATTATTGCTGGTCCCGAAGGGAACAAGCCTATTGTCCTCTTTGTATACGTCAGTCACTCACTCTGTCGCAAGTCGTGAGAGAAGGTCGTCGACCTTGATACTATAAACCTGCAACTTTAATTTCAACTTCTGTCACTCACTTCAGGTCCTTTTTGGCTTGTAAACACACTAAGTCGACCATGCCTATAGTTGGATCAAGTTCATATCTCACCCATAATGAGTACACGACTTATGTTGGTGTTAGGAGAGGTCACTGGCCATCAGAGGTCAATAGAGGTCAAACACTAAAATCATTGTAATCGAGCTATACCAACCATGCCTAGTCAGATCAAGTTGAAACTCCGTATGAAGGTACCTGATAATGGGTACAGGGACCCCATTGATTTTGGTGGAGGTTTGGGTTCGTCGACCATGACTAATCGGATCAAGTTCATACTTGGAATTGTTCACCATAATGAGTACATGATCTCTATTGTTTTGGGAGACGTCGAAGGTCATCTGAGGTCAACAGAGGTCAAACACTGACAAAATTGTAAACAGATCAAGTTTAGAACTGACTGTGCTGAATAGGAATCTACTCAGGAAGGAACAGGACTTTCGAGAAACAACTGCTTCCAAGACTCTACAACCCCTTAAACCAACTTTATCCGGGGTCAGCTCATACGAGTTATGCTCGTTCTTGTTTAATTTAAACTGGCTTGCAGACTTCGTCCTGATAAAATTTGAAACCTTCACGAAATGAAGATCAGTCGATTCGTCATCCCTAAAAATGCATACCACCAAATTTTCACTTCAATATCAACTATAATTAAGGAGCCACAGGGAAAAGAAAAGTGATTTTCCACAATGGCCGGCCGGCTTTTCTGTAACAAAATACAGTTAGATCGTGAACCTAATAATTTTAACGTACGCAGAACGAAAACCCATGCACGCGCCCACTCAAACAGTGTAGAGCGCATACTGCGTCGTAACAATGAACCGGTTTCACCCCGCCGCGCGGTGATGCCATAATCGTACACGCACACAGACGTGAATGGAAAAAGTTGGGTCTATTTTGACTTCGTTCTTTGTTTCTGTGTGGATCTTTTTCGTTATTTTCAACTGGTTATGTCATATGTATTAGTAACTGTTAATGTGATGGTAGTTTTTAATGCGTCGGCCACGAAAAAAGTCCGAAATAAAGTCTGCAAGCTGGTTTAATAATGATATCAGACAGAATAGGTTAGCCTGAATCGTGTATATGCATCTATACCAGGAATATATCCCATCCTTTTCAAATGATCGTGAAAACTGCTTTTTGCCGAGTTGAAACATTATTACCGAGGATGTGTCAACACAATTTTTGAGAAACATTTGATGGGCTCAGTGTCACGTTCCTTCCAAATGTGACACGTTTCTTTTATTCGAGCCTTCAGTCATAGGCGTAGAACATAAAGTTCAGGGCAGAGATCGAAATTTATGAAGGTTTACAAAGCAAAGTATCAGATATAATCACTGGGCTATTTGATATTTTCCGAGTTTCCGCATCTAGATTTGGACATTGGAATACCAACCACTTCTCGTAGACAGTAGAAAATAACATGATGTACATTAAACCTAATCATTTTATAATATGACCAATATATTTAATATTTATTTGTTGATTTTATACATCTTGTAGAAAAAATCAATAAAAGAAGTCGAGTGTGCGCATAGAATATTTACTTTTCTTGGTTTTCTAGAAAGGAAAGAAAGAAGGAAGAGATTGACTCCGCTCGAAGCCGGGATTTCCATTTTCAAAATCTTCAACTTTAGCCCAACTATAGAGAAAATATTTGGTTAATAGTTCATGATATCTGTCCAGGTTTTAAAACAGAAATTCTGTATCTTTCTTTACCGTTTTATTAAGCATAAAAGTTTTAAAAATCTATCTCTCCGTTGGGCTCACAATTCTTTTGGAAATATCATTATCAAAACATTTAGCTCACTCAGACCTATTTTAAATAAAAACCACAATTTTGATAGGTATTATGATTAGAGATGTGCCTTTATCCCATCGTTGAAGTCTATGATACAACTCTATAGGGCTTGAAGGCACAAACGCACCAAGCGTGTTGCGTTTTTCCTTAAAAAATCCACATGTGCATTTTTCATGGTGATAAAAGAGCATGAATCTGACATGTGATGCACAAGGATGAAAAGCATACAACATAGTGTGCTTTCTTTTGTGCGAAGCAGAAGCGTGGGAAACAAACGCAATTGCAGAATTCCGCAATTACGGAATGGGCGCGAATCGGTACGTGTGTTTGTAATATTATGTGTATACTGTGGGAATGAAATTTATTCGAAAAGATGACGTAGTTGGTTAAGGTTTATTACGCATTATAACGGTTTTTTTATGGGTATACGATATGCCCAAAATGCACTGATTTCAGTTTTTCAGAGAAAAAACGCGTGAGGATATTGCGCTTGGTGTGCTACGGTATTTTACTGGAAGTTAAAGAGAAAGTTGATTGCACTCAATAACCCCGAGTTCTTTTCTTGTGTACCATCCACTATTCAACGAATCCACTACAGTGCATAAATACATAGTTATGGGTGGGTAGTACATAGGCTTAGAAAAAAACTAATTTTCAATGAAAAATGCTAGATCATCAACAATGAAAAGCGAGAAAATACGAGATTAGTGCAAGAGACATAGAGACATAAACTCGCTGTCAAAAATGTTTACAATTGGCGAAAATTACCCACTGTCTTTTCCGTTCGCGTGCATTATTCGAGCTAATTTGCGATCGTAAAAATCCCGTTGGTGAAGTGCTTTGTAATTACCATGGCCATCAAAACTTTTCGTAACCATTTGTCAACGATTAGCACGAAGTAAGCTGCCCTTATTATCAGACTCAGAAGAAAAAGCGTGATTCTTTCCAGAAAAAAAAATCGAGATTGGTATCTGTTAAAAACGAGGCGAGCGAGTCAAGTAAAAAACGTTAGGTCTTTTCCTATTTAGTTACGCCATGACATAGGTAAACCAGAGAACCGATGGTTCAGAAGCTCATACCAGATTATTTTACACCAGTGTTTTCATATAGCACCTCAATGACCCAAGATGACATTTGACCCAAAACCAATGAGCACCCCAAAAGAAGCACTACCAAACTACCATTATGACAAACCCTCAACACTGTGGCATAGCATCTGTGGGGGAAGAAGCAATTTCAGTGTTTTCAGAAAATGCCCCACAATGACCATTAATGATCTTTAACACCAAATCCCTGAACACCCCAAGAAGACACTATTATGACAAACTCTCAACACTGTACCATAGAATTTGTAGGAGAGGAAGATTGTTGGTGTTTTCGTAAATGACCCACTTTATTACCGTTGACTCGAAATTTCTGAACACCCCAAATGATGCACAACTGTACCAACGTATCAATATGACCAAAACTGAACACTGTGCTATATAATCTGTAGGGGAAACAATTTTAGTATTTTCATAAAATGACCACTAGATAACCGTTGACCTCAAATTCCTGAACACTCCGAAGGAAGCACTACTCGAGTATAATTATGACAAACTCTGTAGGAGTGGAAACATTTTGAGTGTTTTCATAAAATGGCCACTAAATCAGTGCTTCCCAAACTTTTTTCATTGAGACCCCCCTCTTGCCCTCCGTGCTAAGCTGCGACCCCCTTCCAAAAAAATGTAAGCAGAGAGATGTTGTAATCATCCGGTGGAATTCAGCATAGCCCATCTGCCCGGTGTCAGCCCTGATATCACGTCACAAGGTGTTTTTGGCGGCCCCTTCTTCTCTTTCCCCGTGGGTCCTACGACCAGTGGCGCCGCCAGGGGTCAGGGTTGGGGCTCCAACCCAAATCAAGTTGGCATCTCAAAAACGGCTAAATGCGTTCGCGCAAAGCGAGCCATATTTTTCAAGTTGCTAGTGCATTGGATCACTGGCTCAAGAAACACCACATACCACGACAATAAGAAAGACCGAGCGCGAATTTTTCAGGTTATCCTGTTCGATGTTTGGGTTATAGGCTGATGTAAACGGCACGTTCAGCACGAGTGACCCCGCATACACTGAGACAAACAAATAGCACCACTGTGCGCGCATCGCGCGAACATTTTTAGGTCATCGTGTCCGATTCTTTAGGTTATATATAATTTAACAGCACATTCAGCACAAGCGACACCAAATGACAAGACAAACAGAGCCAAAAACCATACGGCGTGGAGCGCGCGAAATTTTGTAATAGGTTGATCGTGTCTGTTATTTGTGTTATAATATAAATGACACATTCAGCACGAGGGACACAATACGACAAGACAATGAACAACACTGCGCGCGGAGCGCGTGAACATTTTTAGGATAAATAAATGGCACAGTCAGCACAAGTGACACCACAAAACATACAAATAAAGAGAAAAACCTCTGCGTGCGAACCGCATGGGTGGCTATGTCCAGTTTTTGAGTTATAATATAAATTGAACATTCGGCACTAGTGACACCACACGACAAAACGAACAAAGCAGAACACCACTGCGCGCGAAGCGCGTGGTATTTTTTCGGGTTATGTCCGATCTTTTTGTAATGATAAAAAATGTAAACATCGATAAAAAATAGCCGGGATGTAACTTTTGTTCTAACAAACATCTGATTAAAATACTTAAAACTTTACCAAAGAAACTTTGTTGGGTGATCGCGGCGAAAATCGCCGCTATTTTCCTTTCTTTCTCGGACCCGATTCGCGACCCCCTCAGTATTTTTCGCGACCCCCTTTGGGTCGCGACCCCCACTTTGGGGACCGTTGCACTAAATGACCGTTGACCTCAAATTCCTGAACACCCCATAGGAAGTACTACCCAAGTATAATTATGACAAACCCTCAACACTGTATCATTATCTCTGTAGGAGAAGCATTTTGAGTGTTTTCGAGTAATATTCAAATATATACAACTAACTAAAAATATAATAATTGAAATTGATAAACTGAAGCAGATCATGCAGCCCTGGATTACCTATTAAGCAAGATAAGCACGTGCTTAGGGCATCAAGAAAATGGGGCACCAAGGTAGGGGGGGGGGAGGCACCACAAATTTACCCTGTCTATCATGCTAATACAAAATAATGAAACCTCTTGAACATAAATTTACTTTAAAAATTGCAAAATAATGCACCATTCTGTATCTATGCACCGGAAAACCTGATCCCCTTATACCCGTCCCCCAGGACTCCAATGTTGGAAAGTATGAGAGGACCATTGTTGGGCTGTGCTTTGGGTATCAGTTGCCCTTAATCCGGTCCTGTGTATCCGGATGCCTTCGCTGACAAGGTCATGGGAATTTCATATTATTAAAACAACAGTTCTAGATGATTGACAACCACGGAGAATAAAGGAGCTCGTTGTCAAACTTTTTAAAACATTTTTATCGTATTTTCATCTCATAATCACGATGAGTTCCATAACCAATGGAAATTATTCCAGGCAAGCATATCTAATGATATTTGTAAACAAGAATTAAGAAAAGGAGGAAAGTAATGTCGAATTACTGTGTTTCCTTCCTCCGTACTAGCTCAGATCACCTTTAATAATAGTTCCATAAAAATCACACTGAAAATGTTCCTTGTTTAATAACTGCACAAACTTCCATGAATAATCGTACCGCGTAGCCTTGCCTATCAGTAAAATCGAT
>JAODUJ010091500.1:0-11590 GCA_027564615.1 Psolus chitonoides | reverse complement strand
TGACCTCAGCTGACCTTTGACCTCCACTAAAAACAATAGGGACCATCTACTCACCATGGGTAACATACCTACCAAGTTTGACAGTAGTCGGACCTAGCATCATTCACTTATCGTGTTTGTTAGCGGCGTCACATACACACACACATACATACATGCATGACTACATAGATTCCTTTTTGCCAGCAAGGAATCAACAAGCCTTCGTGTGTTGTGAATGCTATTACGATCACGTTTTCAGTGCGTTTTTAGTGTTAATAATTCTTTTTAAAGGACTACCATTTTTTGGGGAGGGCTACCAACTTTTTTTAAATTTCCAACAATGGTAGTCCTCCGGACAACTGCTCCAAATTTCTAGAAATCCATCACTGTACAGCAATAGTCCTTCCAGCGGGCCATGGACTCTGGCCCTGACCTGCTGCACATTGATCGCCACACTAGTTATCACTCATCTTTGAACAAAATCGGATGTAGAGCACACCCTGCACCCATTACTCAGGATTCTCTAGATACAACCCTGCAAGTGGACATAACTATCAAGTACAAATAACAATCAGTTATCACATCCACGATAAAATTGCCGGTACCTTAACTTCATGAATAACAAATCCAGCTATAGACTGCAATATTACTCCCTGTTTTTTTTTCAGGACCGCCTCGGACGCTTATCAGAGACTGGAGCCATCAGCATCATAGACCCAGAGTGTCGGGTCATCGGCTTGAGGCTCTATGATGGCCTCTTCAAGGTCATTCCTCTGGACAGGGAGAACAAAGTATTGAAGGCATTTAATATCAGGTATAATGTGTCATCTGTCTGAATGGCTATGCCATCTAAAGTTATTGAAAGACTGGAGCTATTGGTATAATCGACCCGGAGTGTTGGTCTAAGGTAGGCTTGAAAAAAAACACAAAAAAAACAACAACATTGATGTCTGTCTGAAGCGAGAAGAAGCAAGATTCACTAGCAGTCAAAGATGTTAGGTGCTTTTAGCTCAAACCAGCTATAGCTGTTTGAGCTATTGTTAGGGCTGTGACTGAGTCCCGCCTGAAAATTTCAACCCCCGGTACAAAAAACTTGTGCTCGATACCCGAAAATGGCCTATAATAGTGTTGCAATGATATTGCAATATTGTTCGAAAATATTCACCAATGGTATCGTAAAGTACTCGGCCGTCAAAACTGGTTCAAGTAGGCCTACACCGAACTAATGTACAAACTCAATTCCCAATAATGCATGAAAATCAACACTGATCACGTAAACATCAATGTTTTGCAATGTTTTGGCGGCCATACTCCATTACTGTTATAGGCTCAGCCTAACGATGTACTTGGAAGTCTGTCCCAACTGAATCTGTCTAATTCTTGTAGTGGTAGGTAGCATGGTGCAGTCGGTTGAGTGGTCTGCTGCAACTGTGAGGTTCGGGGTTCGAATCCCACTTGCCTGCCCAACGAAAAAGCTGTACTGCAGTTGTTGATGGTTTCGCAATTTCTAGTCCCGTCGGGGAGCTGTAACTGCAGTTGTTGATGTTTCATCGTGGTGGGATACGGTTACTTCGGGGAAACGTAGGTTCCGTTGGTTATTCGGCACGGCTGTTCTGCAGTGGTGATGGACAGGTTGCTACCACCCACTCAGCATTTAGGAGAGTGGCTAAAGGCCGAGAGGTTCCACTCACGTCCGCGAATGGGGACATTAAATGGCGGTCCCAGGAGCAGGATGGGATTGTACATGCCTGCCTCGTCACTCTCTGAGCACTATTCGAGAAGAGTAGGCGAGCTTTCGCCGGTGCTCATCCATGAACGCACCAGCTTCAGGCTTCCTCGAATGAGCCAATATGGCTTCCTGAACCCGTAAACTTCTAAATTCTGGCTCAAGTCGATGACTGCCGCAATTTTATTTAGGCCATACATACATGCTTCAACAGATTTTGATGAAACTTGGACACAATGATGGATGCATGATGGGTTAGTATTTGGGGTCAACAGTCATCTAGTGGTCATTTCATGAAAGCGGCTAAAATGCTTCCACAGTTTTATGGAACAATGTTGAGGGTTTGTCATAATTAGACTTTGGTAGTGCTTCATTTGGGGTTTCAGGAATTTGGGGTCAATGGTCATCTAGGGGTCATTTGTGGTCCAAGGTCTTCCAGTGGTCATCTAGTGACCAGTCACTGAGGGTCAAAGTTGTGCCATGCATACACACTTCACCGGATTCTGATGAAACTTGGGCACAATGATGGATGGGTGATGGGTCATCAGTGGTGGTCAGAGATTTGGGGTCAATGGTCGTCGAGTGGTCATTTGGGGTCATTTTATAAAAACACTCAAAATGCTTCTACTCCTACAGATTTAATGACACAGTGTTGAAGGTGTGTCACAATTATACTTGCTTTTTTGGGAGTGTTCAGGAATGTGAGGTCAACAGTCATCTAGGGGTCATTTGTGGTCATATGGTTTTAGCTACTGCACCATTGGTGCTCTTGTTATGGTACAATGTTGAGGGTTTGTCATAATAAGCCTTGGGTAGTGCTTCATTTGGGGTGTTCAGGAATTTGAGGTCAATGGTCATCTGGGGGTCATTTGGGAGTTCAAGGTCTTCGAGTGGTCATTCAAGGTCAAAGTTGTGCCATGCATACACGCTTCGACAGATTTTGATGAAACTTGGACAAAATGATCGATGGGTGATGAGTCATCAGTGGTCAGAGATTTGGGGTCAACGGTCATCTAGTGGTCATTTGGGGTCATTTTATGAAAACACTCAAAATGTCTCTCCTACAGATCTAATATGGTACAGTGTTGAGCGTACATAAGGCCACTATCAAATAACACAGCTGAACTCTTTGTCTGTGTGCCATGTAAGCCCCATCCTTTTCACCTCCATTATCACTGTGTTCAGCGTGCCTCTCTTCCTCATGCAAAGTTGAGAGGTCCACATCTTATAACTACTTTTGGGGAATGAACAGTTCTAAAATGATGGGATCAGGCCTGAGGGCATAGGAGGGGAAGCCCACTAGACCTGTCATGGGATTGTAAGTACCAGTGTCATAGTAATGAACTGAGAAGCCTCTGTAATACTGACCCCCCCTCATAAAGAAGCTTGGATCCTATCAAATGCCTTTACATAATCTTAGCCATGCAACCTGGTCCTTTGGTAAAAAAAAGTGTCAGTTAGTAATATTCAAAATGGTACAAAGAGACACCCCTTCTTTAATGAAAGAAATGTACCAATTTTGACCACTGCAACCAATGATGACCAAGAAGAGCATGTGGGTAGTCCCACAGGCCCCAACATGTCAAAGCTTGCTATGCTACTGGCCTAAAAATGATGTTTCTACAACATATACTATATAAATATTTATGATTTGAGCTAAACCTTTTTCTCCATGTTGTTTTATCTCACAGGCAAGGGTAAACCATTTTTCCTGAAGCAACCAGACATGGTGTCTGCCGCCGAAGGAACCTCTGCAACACTACAGTGTGAGATAAGTGGAATACCCCCACCAGAGGTGAAATGGTACCACAACGGTCGAGAACTCCAGGCAGGGTCGAAATACCGCATGGATGCCCACAATGGCCTCTATAAACTGACAATTAATGAGGTGTACGACGAAGATGCTGGAGACTACACAGCCGAGGCAGTGAATGCCTCTGGTACTGAATATGCAAAGACACTCCTGAATATTCATGGTGAGTAATAGCATGTAACCAATAGGCGGTGAGGAAATTAGTTACACCGTTCTTGTTGTCGCTTTCAAAGCAAATACACAATTGTGTCAGTAACTTTCCTTTCAAATAACGTCACCTTGACAGCAACTATACAAATGTTACATCATTTAAAATTCAACAGTATGGGTATGGGTCAAATTCTGATTTTCAACTTGTTTAACCTTCAAGCGCACAGAGCCAGTTTCAGGGGGGGGGGGCTTCGACAGGACCATATCGTCCTAAGAGCTACAAAAGCAGCTGAAGCCCGGCCTTTTGTCCACCACATTCCAACAGTTTGAAGCTCCAGCACCCCTGCAGCCTCCTGCTCGAAAATCCCTGAATGTAGCGTGCAGCGCCGAGCCCTGCGTGCTCAGGTGGTGTCATTAACCATCATCATGCTAATTTCGACAATTGTCGACATCCACGATTCATAACCAGACACGAATATCGACAATTGTCGACAACAAAAAACGAAAAAAAATGAAGAAAAGTCAGAGATAACCCAATGTCTGGCTAGGCTCCACACATAGTCTATGCATGTAGATATGTACTGAGACTCGCCTAACACGTCAGGTATTTTCGGACACTTGTTTTTTGTTTGGTTTTTTTTCACTTTCTTGCTCAGTGAACATTACTACTATTTCGTTCAGCATGATGAGAGTTAACACCCTGGTGTATGCGCTTGAGGGTTATATTTAACCTCGGCCAAGCACGTCTCGGTGGGCGCATGGCTCCCTTCTGTTACTGCTGCTGCATGAATATTGGCATTTTAATTAACCTTCAAGCGCACATAGCCAACTCCACAGGGGGGGGGGGGGCTTTGGTAGGACAATAGCATCTTAAGAGCTGAAAACGCAGCTTAAGCCCTGGCTCTTTGTTTGCCACATTCTGACAGTTTGATGCTTCAGCGCTCTGCAGTTCTTGCTCGAAAATCCCGGTTAGGCACTGTGTCCAAAATGCATCCCCCTCAGCTTAGCTGAGTTAGCTGCAGCCTAAATATGAACAATAGAACCTACCTAGCAAACCATTGTGAATAGGCCACAGGCTCATTGTTCACTTTAATTAATTTCAGCTTAGCTGAGGGAGCTGCAGCTATGCTGCAGCCTGGCTGCATGTCATTTTGGACATGGTGCCTTAGTTGCTCGCAGTCACAAGCCCTGCATGGTCATCCACACCCAGGTATGCACTTTAGGGTTATGAGCGACTGTAGTGCCCCTCATTTTGCTCCTCACAGTATAGTTGAATTTCATATTTATGAAGTAACCCTAATTTCACTGGTCTTCCCAAAAGAAACATATTATTGCCCTACTTCAAAACTGTTTCTAGTTTGTATCTGAAATTGTAATATTTTGGTCTCTCAATTTAGTTCCACCTTCGGTAGACTTCCCATCCCATCTCAGAGCTGCACCAATCACGCTCATGCCCGGCGAGACACTGAAACTACGTATTGATGCCACCGGATCACCCAGACCGACATTCAGATGGGAACGTGACGATCATCCGATCATTCCCGACGGCCGCAGAGAGGTGAAGACGATCGATCGGGACAGTACGTTGGTCATATCCAGAGTCACCCCAGAAGATGCCGGGAGGTATCGTGTCATTGCTGAAAACCAATATGGATCAGGATATGCAGACATTAGTGTTCTTGTCCTAGGTAGGTTTAAAACTAGTTATATGATATCATACATTTATTAAGACAGCATATTGTCATCTCCTAACAGTAATAGCCGAAGATGCAGGGCGATATTGTGTCATTGCTGAAAACCAATATGGATCGGGAAGCGTAGACATATGCGCTCTTGTCTTAGGTAGGTTCAAGACTTTTCATTGAGCAGAAAGTAACTCTTCAGCTTCAGAATCAACCTGGAGATTCTGTATCGATAGGACACTGGTACGTTTAACTTAACCTAATTGACTTCAAGAATTGCTTCCCATTATAAAATTTACTCCATTTGCAGTTTACAAGCATGGAATATGGATGTTGAGATGACTGTGATGGTATAATAGCAGATTTAAGAATTTGACACAGCTATGTTTCCCCCCCCCCTTCCTTTGAATCAAATATGCTCATGAGTGAACATAATGTGCAAATGCTACAGGTCTAACAATAGGGGGGGGCTTTCGTGTTCCGAATAAATAAAACATATAGATCAAGTTAATGTGCAGGGGATTCTGGGTCACCTTGCTTATAAATAGCCACAGATCATGGTTGGGAGTAGGGCTTTGGGGTCCAATTTCGAATTTAAATTAGGTTGCGAGTGTTGCCGTATACGTAAATGTTCCCTTATACAGTTCTGGTCCATCTATCCATCTTTTGTTGACATTTTAACCGGTTCCAGTAGAGTAGAATATGTTACACGGTTTATACTTCTTTTGCTGTCAAACTTGTCACACTCATCCTATACTAGAACCAATAGACCTTGCAGACTTCATGGCAATAGCCCTATGAGACTACACTAACACAAAATCACATATTGAATCGGTAAAAGAACACTCATATCTAGGAGTCACTATAACTTGTAATCTTAAATGACATAGTTTCTAAGGCCTTCAAGATTCTTGGCCTGATTCGTTGACATCTCTATGTTTGTGATATCAAAACTAAAGTTACTGCCTATAACTCTTTAGTTCGTCTTTGTCTGGAATATGCCTCCTCAATTTGGGATATTGATACAAAACAGGTCACATAAAAAACTGGCAAGCTGCTAGATTTGTGTGCAAGGACTATTGTTGTATGACTAGTGTGATAACCCTCCTTCAACAACTTGGCTGGCCTACCTTACAGAAGAGGTGGCTTAATTCACAATTAAAGCTGTTTCATATGAGGCTAATAACAACTTAGTGGCTCTACCAGCTCCTAATTTTGTTGAAATTACCAACTATCGCACTCGATCGTCATCTGCCAACGATTTTAGTTATAGACATGTTAGTGTTAATTAATGTAAATGCTTTTAAGTGGTCAAGATTGGAATGCTTATAGTCTGTAGACTGATCATCAGAGTGAACCCTGGGTGTTTTCTCTCTGTTAGGCTTGTGCATTTGCATGCTGTATTTTATGCAGTGATAACCACTAGTTGGTGTTCGCATAGTACAAGGCAAGACAATACAAATCCCTCCACAAAACCCCTCTGTAGATTACACTGATTTGGACAATTGTCCTCATGTGTACTGCTACTGACTCTATCAAATTATCCTCTGAATTTGTATGTTTCTTTTTGCCTTCTAGGTCATCCAGATCAGCCTAGAGGTGTTGAGGTACTGGACACCACCAGCGACACTGTCCGTCTCTCCTGGATGCCACCCGCTTCAGACGGTGGTAGCGCTGTGACGTCTTACGTAGTTGAAAAGCGCGAAGGAGCCACAGGACCATGGGTCCGGGCCTTGACAACCCCAAATACATGGGCCGAACTGACAGGACTTAAACCAGATACAGAGTATCAGTTCCGGGTAGCTGCACTGAGTGCCTATGGTACAAGTGCTCCTACGACTGGCACCATACGTGGATTAACAAAAGGTAAGAGGCTTTTCAATGAAAAAAATGTGGGATGGTGAAAAATAGTTACATGTGCAAATCGAATGAACTTAGTAGTCAGGTTACTTATGAAGGGCATATGGTACACGTGCTCCTACTACTGACACATACTTGGCTTGACAATAGGTAAGGTGGTTATTGGTTAATAAATCTGGGAAGGTGAAAAAACAACATGGGAAAGTTGTGTGAATTGAGCAACAAGTCAATTGAGTCATGGAGTGCCAATGATATATCTTGGTGTTATATGCTTAAAGTGGATAATATCTTTGAAAACTAGAACAAAAATTAACTCATTAGTTTCTTATTTGTGGGTTGAACATTTGAGGTAAACATATCACTAATTAGCCTGGTATATAAGCTATTTCTTCATGAATTTAGTACTCATGGATTCTGAGTGAGTTACAATGAGTGAATCCTACTACAGACACTATAGGTGACCTCGATTGAGATCAATCAGTTTTATGAACTTAGGCGAGTTATCTCTTAAGCCTATCCCTCCATACTTAAGCTTGATCATTTCACCAAGGTCTATCCATGGTTTTCACTATGCATATCCATGGGTCAATGACATCCATGTGTTTTTTCTGGCCAACTTATTATCGTGACCAGTTTCTACCTGGTCCTCCTCACCTCACCCCTCCATAACTACTGCACTCCTCTTTGCATTCAGTTGGATGAATTTTTCACAATTCTAACTATTTTTATTTCATTTTTTTAGCTGCCCCAGTCGCTGAGGAGAGACCAGAGTTTGAAGACTTTGAGGGACGGATGAGACATTACGACACCCAGGTGCCACGACTGTTCGATGTCCCGAGATACCAGGGTGGCGAACGAATTGGCTCAGTCTATGACTACTATGACATCCATGAGGAAATTGGAAGGTAAATGTCAAATATGCAGAGTTGTTACAACTTGAGTTTCTGTTATATTAGAAGTGGAAATTTACCAAAATCGTTTCTTTTAATTCTGTGAAGGTAGTGTTACCCTGCCTTCCTCTACCCATCTAATGATAGAGGACTTAAGGAACTTGTTCCTCTTCCAAATGTTACTATTCTGTATGCCACAGAGAAGTTATTAAGTGATATCCCAATATCTTTGAGGTGTTCATATGGTACAGTAGTTCACACAGCCAGTATTGTTATGCAATTTGGGTATGTTAAAGAGGCATTCAGTGTTTCGTGGGTTTGCTGTTCAAAAAAAGTTTGTGATACCTTTTACATATTTTAAAGTATTTCCTATGGTAAGATATCTTTTGGATTTTATTGGCTCTCACAATGCTCTATAGAAGAATAATTGGGCAACAAATGTTTTTTCATATCATTGTCCTTCATAGGAGCCAGTAACGGTCATTTCTGATGAAATCCTGTCAATTATATTTGTTTTTTCCTCCAATGAAAGCAAATCATAATTTTTGAAAAGGTCTGGCAAATGCATCTGAACAAAATGTATTTTAAACTTGTAATTCTTACTGAAACAAACCGTGTATGCTGATTTGGGCACTTTGCTTCTTTTCATGTATGGCACACAGCTATGCAGTGGCATGTACAGGATTTCACAAAATGTCAGGGGTGGTGGGGCCAAGTTTCCAATTCCCCTGACTGGCGTCCCTTTTCCTCCAATTTTCCCTCAATTGTTCCCAAATTTCACCGACTTCCCCTGACTGAGCACAAATGCGGGGGCCTCGCCACCTCCTGGCCCCACCTTTGCGCATGCCACTGCAGCTGTGGACTGCAAACTGAATAATTGTGCATACTATCACATGAAGGTATTTGTGTTAGGATAATGTGGTGTAACATCTTTGCTCCTCACAAACAAGTTATACTCATTGCAAGTGTAAATACTCACTTGTTTACCACTTCTGATAAACATCTCCAAAACAAATTGTAATTCTTATTCATTGCAGAGGCTCATATGGTGTTGTGTACAGAGCCACTGAGAAAGCCACCAAGAAGACGTGGGCAGCCAAATTCATCAAATGTACCAAAGCCGAGAAAGAACTCATCAAACGCGAGATTGACGTCATGAAGAAACTGCACCACCCACGAATACTACAACTCTACGAATACTTTGAAACAGCTGACGAAATGATTATGATTATTGAATTGTGAGTTGATATGATGTCATGTACTTAACTATGTTGTTCCATACCAGGTACAAGCGTCAATTTTCATTTCAGAAAAACAAAGCTGCCAATGCCGGTAATTTGTACTTTGGATGACCCCAGTCAGGGTAACAAATAACGATAGACGCATTCACTGTAGTCGATGTAACTTTGTCATTAATAACAGGGCTGCCAATTGCATTATAAATCCGCGCGGGTCTTTCCAGACTGGGCTGGAAAAATGGACATTATGGGAAACTCCTTGCCGAGACACCTTGCCATTTCAAGGCAAATGCTGCAGTCTCATGGAAAATCTCACCAGACCCTCAAAGAAATGTATATTGAAAAATGTGAGAAGGTGAACAAATGTGAGAAGGGGAAATGTGAAGGGAAATTGTGAGGGGGGAAATGGGAAGAGGGAAACTGATTGAAATGTGACACAAAGTGAAAATGTGATAAAGTGAAAAAATGTGAAAAAGTGGAAAATGTGACAAAGTGGAAACTGTGACAAAGTGAAAAATGTGAGATGGTGAAAAAATTGTGAAGATGAAAAATGAGGGATGCAAAAATGTGAAAAGGGAAAAAATGAGAGGTGAAAAAAGGTGAGAAAGGAAAAATTTGCTGATATTGCCATACCCACAGGGGAAATAAGTCTGTTCGGCAGTCTGTGATATATCAAAACAATGTGTTTTTGTATCAAGTGACATATCATCCCTGGGCTGACAAAACCTTGTATCTCGAAAAAGTGGAATGTTCAGAAGAGCAAAAAACAGCAATGTCAGTAGTTTTGGCACTAATGACTGCCTCCCTTTGACAAGACTAGTAATAACATTCCTTATTTATTGGTTGAAATTTGTGCTGACTAAGCCTCGTAACTGTGCATAAGATACAAGGTTTTGTCAGTAACAACTGGCAAATCGAGTCACTGTGGGTTTATTTTTGCAGATTGATATACAAGGTTTTGTCAGTAGAAAATCTGAGTTACTAGCTACACAATCATGAAAAAAAACTCATTTTCAACAATAATTGAGATACAAGGTTTTGTCACCCCAGCGACGATATGTAGTTTATTGTGAAATAAATAAAATAAAATCAGTTTGATCTAAAAACATTGTTTTCTCTCCCTTTAGTTTAACTGGTGGAGAACTGTTTGACCGACTGGTTGACGAAAACCACATCTTAACCGAACCTGAAATAGTGGAGTACATGAGACAGATATCCACTGGAATACGACACATGCACGAGAAACATATACTACATCTGGATATGAAGGTAAGTCATCAATTATTCATTTGTGCAAACTCAGAAAATTATGCGTGGGTTGCAGCGATAGATGATATTTGTAGGATTCCACAGTGACTACGAAATTCCCACTAACTAGTTCGTAGGTCCACTAGTCAGCATTTAAGGTTCACTAACTAGTATGATGGTGCAGTAGTCCTTAGGTTCACTAGCCCATGGATTCACTAGTCTTGTGGGTTCACTAGTCTATGGGCTGACTGGTCACATCTTGATGGTTACAACCTCACCACCACTGGAAAATTGGGCGAGTGAAAAAAATGATTTTTTTTTAAATATCCTTCCACCTGTGTGTTCTCCTAACATCAGGGCATTTTTCAATTGAGATATGCTTTCTCACTGTTTCTGGGCTACGTTTGACCAAATTAATAGTGAACAAACCTGGTCATGAGTGTACCTCGCCCTGAATCAATGGAGCCCCCCTATTGCCCCCTTCCACAGCCAGAAGTTTTTGTGATGCCACTGATCAACTCATGAAACATGTTCTTCTTCTTCACCTTCAGCCCGAGAATGTCATGCTGCGAGACAGGACATCCGATGACCTGAAGCTAATCGACTTCGGTCTCTCTCGTGAGATCGACCCCGACGAGCCAATCAGAGTCATGTTTGGAACGCCAGAATTTGTAGCTCCAGAAGTTGTCAACTACGAGGCTGTTGGTCTTCCAACTGATGTGTGGTCCCTTGGGGTCTTGGCCTACATTATGTGAGTTCCTACATTTCATTGGTTTATCACCTCATGCAACGAAGGTGGTACATAATGACATATGTTTCACAGTAAATTAAAAACAAGAAGTGTAGTACAACTAGAAAAACATAATTGGCTCATCTGAGAGTGCACTCCCTAATAAAAGGTACTTTGGAAGGACACTAAAACAGGGTAACAAGAAAAAGCAAACCATAGTCCTTCTCCCCCATCTCACCACCCCCATCCTCTTTCATCCTAGGGGAAAACCTAA
>JAODUJ010091389.1:0-11590 GCA_027564615.1 Psolus chitonoides | reverse complement strand
GTGGATTAATGTGATACTTGGCACATAGATTGCCCATGGTGAGTAGATGATCCTTATATTGATTTTGGTGCCAATCTGAATTAACCCTTAATTTAGACCAAGTCTAGGTTTGCATGTGACCTTACCTTATAAGCAAGGAACCAGAGTGCCCTTGGGCTCTTGTTATGACATGCAGTTTGGTTTTATGCTAGGGTGTGGTACTGCTGATGCTATATTCTTAGTCGGGCAGTTGCAAGAGAAGTATTTAGGCAAGAACAAGAAGTTGTATTTTCATTAATTGACTTGGAGTAAGCTTTTGACAGGGTCCCACAGGAGGTGATTTGGTGGGCAATGTGCAGGTTAAGTGTAGAAGAACGCCTTGTATCAGTTAGAGATTAGAGATAACCTTTTAGACCATGTTCCGGTCGCATGTGACCTCTTCCCCTGGCCACGCATAGCTCGAAACTGCCAGTAAATGCCTCAAATTTCTAGCATTGAGATGCAGAGGCACTGTGGCCTGATGACCCCGGGCTGCTGCAAACAAAAGAGACGGACTTATGCCTCCTCTCAGCCATTGTCATGCAAATTCCCCCCGCCTAATGTCAGCCATGGGTTAAAGACTTATTTAAGGCAACTTTTGTGTGTGTAGTGACCATGGAAACATGTCATGCGCTTTACAGAGATGTGTTGGCAGAGGACCATCTACAGTATGCATAGTATAACCTTTTAGACCATGTTTGGGTCGCATGTGACCCTACCTCTTCCCCTGGCCACGCATAGCTCGAAACTGCCAGTGGATGCCTGACAATTTCGAGCATCGGGATGCAGGGGCACTGTGGCGTGATGACCCCAGGCTGTTGCGAACAAAAGAGACGGACTTGGGCCTCCTTTCGGCCATTGTGGCGCAAATTCTTCCCCGCCCAATGGAGCAGTGAAACGTTCTGTGGCTAGAATTAGGAGTGGGTGGAAAAAGTTCAGGGAACTGTTGCCCCTGCTTATTTCCTGGGTGTTTTCCTTGCATATGAAGGGAAAGTCTTTGAGGCATGTGTTAGGAGTGTTGTGCTCTAAGGTAATGAGACTTGGGAAGTGAAAGAAGAGGACTTAGCTAGACTCGAAACAAATGATATGAGAATGGTCAGATGGATGTGTAATGTGGCATTAAAGGATAGGAAGTCATCTGAGGAGTTATGAGATCGCTTGGGACCGGCAAAAATATGTGATTGTGTACAAAGACGTAGATTGAGATGGTTTGAACATGTCAAAAGAAAGGAAGGTGTAAACTGGGTAAAGAAGTCTAGAGAGATTACTGTAGCTGGTCAACGTAGGAGAGGTAGGCCTGAGATGACATGAAATGAAGTTGTGCATAGTGATTTTACTCCTAAATGAATAGATCCTGATCTAGCTCGGAATATAATAAAATGGAAGCAAGTGCCCATCTAACTCATCCTAACATGGAAAACAGACGTAAAATTGTATATGATGATGATGACAGTCCACTGGTTCCCTGTGTATTTAATTAATCCCTGTGATATCACTTGTCCAGCCTACAATGGCAGACTGCACAGTCAAGATTTCTGAGAAATGCATCACAGATGTTTGACTGATGTGTTATCATTTCTTTAACTACAGATCCTGCTCTGTTAAATTGTACTAGAGACAGACCACCGGTTCCTTGTGAATTTAATCCTTGCGATATTGCCTGTCCAACCTATCCTGATGCAAACTGCGTAGTCCAGGTGTGTGGGGCCTGTGTCGCAGAGTTTGTATTTGAAAATAGAATTGTCAACTGTTTTGAAGGTATGTCATTTATCTATTCATGCCTGATAGTTTGTGTGTATATCTTGAAAACACGTTCAACCATTCCTGGTGAGATCAAGTTCATGCTTGGTATGTAGGTTCCTTATAATGAGTACATGATCCCTGTTGAATTTGGTGGAAGTCTTAGCTCATTTAGGGTCAGACATGGACATTTTGTGAAATTTTGCTTAACCACACAAGTTGACCATGCCTGCATAGTCAGATCATACTTGGTGTGTATATTCCCCATAACATGTACATGATCCCTATTGTTTTGGGAGTGGTTGTAAACACGCCTTGCCTGGTCAGATTTAGTTCAAACTCGGTATGTATGTTGCTCACAATGAGTACGCGGTACCTATTGATTTTAGTGGAGGTTTGAGTTCATTTGGGCAAATTTTGTGATAATTGGTCTTTTTTATACTTTTTTTCCAAATATAAACACACTAAGTCAACCATGTTTAAACAATTCATGTGTATACTTGGTGTGTATGTTCTTCATACCCCTTTTGTTTTGGAGAGTCCGACACTGAAAACCTTGTAAACATGAACATGTTAAGTTGACCATGCTTGATCGGATCAAATTCAAAATTGGTATGGATGTTTCTCATGATGAGCATAATTATGATCCCTGGTGTTTTTAAGAGAGTTTATATGTTATTTGGGGAAAACAGGCATTAAACACTGAAAAACAATGCCTTTTGTCAATTTAAGTTCACACTAGGCTTGTGTGTTCCTCTATTGTTTGTGAACAATTAGATTTCAAAGTGGCCCCACGCATACACGCCTGGATGGATTTGGATGAGACTTGGACACAATGACAGTTCGGTGATGGACCATCTGTGTGCCATATGGGGCCATTTTGTGCAATTACGCAAATACTTTTTCTCCTACAGATTCTTTAGTGCAATGTTGAGGGTTTGTCATAATTGCACTGTGGTAGTGGTGCCTTCGGGGTGTTCAGGAATTTGAAGTCAAAGGTCATCTTGGCATCAATCAGTGCCATTTTATGGAAACACTAAAAATGCTTCTCCTACAGATTACATGGTACAGTTCTGGTAGGTTGTCATAATGATACCTGGGTAGTGCTTTCTTCGGTGTGTTCAGAAATGTGGGGGGCAAAGATCATCTTGGCGTTATTTGGTGCCATTTTGTGAAAACACTAAAAGTGCTTCTTCTCCTACAGATTACATGGTACAGTTTAGATAGTTTTGTCGTAATAATACTTGGGTAGAGCTTCCTTCGGGTTGTTCAGGATTTTGGGGTCACAGGTCATCTTCGTATCATTTAGCGCCATTTTGTGAAAACGCTAAGAATGCTTCTTCTCGTACAGATCACGTGGTACAGTATTGATAGTTTGTCATGATAATTCCTGGGTAGTGCCTCCTTTTGGGTGTTCGGGAATTTGGTGTCAAAGATCATCTTGGCATCATTTGGTGCCATTGAAAAGACTAAAAATGCTTCTTCTCCTACTATAACATGGTGCAGTTATGATAGTTTGCATAATGAAACTTGCCTAGGGCTTCCTTTGGGGTGTTCGTTCAGGAATTTGGGGTCAAAGGTCATCTTGGCATCAGTGCCATTTTCTGAAAACACAAAAAATGCTTCTCAAATATAGATTACATGATACAGTGTTGATAGATTGTCTTGATGATACTTGTGTAGTGCTGTCTTTGGGAATTTGGGATCAAAGGTTATCTGTGGTTCTTTGGGCCCTTGAGTGAAAACGCCTGAAAAACCTTCTTATCCTACATATTCAATGGTACAGTGTTGAGCGACGATGAATATGGTAGGGGTAGCATGGCCAGGGTTACTTGAACTGATCAGAAGTTTGGTGCAAACTACGGTGATTTATAAGGCTAATTTTCACTATTAGCATCGTGGGAGGTCAAATGACAGAAAAATGTTGGATGTACATTTAGAGGTCATGAGGGGTCATTTTAGGTCAAATTATGGATTAACATGAAACCAGGTAGATATAGTCGATGTTCGGTGCAGACAATTTTGGAGGTTAAATTATGGATTTACATGAAACTTGGAAGATATAGTCAACATGCAGTGCCGAAAATTGTGAAAGTCATTTGAAGGTCATCAGGAGCAATTGAGGTCAAATTTTGGAAGTACATGAAACTTGGTAGATATAGTTAACATTCGGTGCTGAACATTGTGAAAGTCAGTTTGGGGTAATCAGGGTTCATTTTCGGTGCTGAACATTGTGAAAGTCAGTTTGGGGTAATCAGGGTTCATTTGAGGCCGAATGGATTCACATGAAACTCGGATGATATAGTCAACATTTGGTGCCGAAAGTTTCCAAGGTCATTTGAAAGTCATCAGTGGTCATTTGAGGTCAAATTATGGATTTATATGAAACTTGTGATGCTAACTTAGAATAATCTCATGTTTGATATCTGCAAATTCTCATATGTGATACTTGTTGTTATTGCAAGAGATCAAACATCAGACTTAGACCGGAGATGTAATACTCTGTATGTTGATGTTAAAAAGTGAACATGTTTAACATGGTAATAACAAGCATGTTATTGTTGTATGTGTATATGGTATGAGCTACTGCATCATTGGCACTCTTGTTGGTTGATGAATCATTAAGCCTTTCTGGTTTATTTGGAGAATATATTTGGTTAATTCATGTACCTCATATATTTGCTATAATTAAACCTGATATAAGCACCGGCCCTATGAGCTATATACAGGCTTGGGAGAAGAACCCGTCTCCAAAAGGAACTAACCTAATCAGTATGCTATCAAGTAATTTGTTTATTATACATAATGTTAGCTATTCCACAACATTGTGAGGACATATAAACTTGAACTAAGCACTGGCCCTATGAGCTATATACAGGCTCGCAAGAAGAACCTTTCTCAAATAGGACCTAACCATGCATGCTGTCAAGTGATTTGTTTATTATGCATTATGTTAGCTATTCTATAATATTATGAGGACATATAACCTGGTATAAGCACCGGACCTATGAGCTATATACAGGCTCGAGAAAATAACCAGTATGCTGTCAATATGCTGTCAAGTAATTTGTTTATTATACATTATGTTAGCTATTCTACAACATTGTGAGGACATATAAACCTGATATAAGCACTGGCCCTATGAGCTATATGCAGGCTTGGGAGAAGAACCTTTCTCTAAAAAAGAATAACCTAACCAGTATGCTATCAAGTAACTTGTTTATTATACACCATGTTAGCTATTCCACAACATTGTGAGGACATTATTCTTACATCTTATTTGTTTAGCTCCAAGCTGCATCTACAACGATATTCGATATGCTGGTGATATAGAAGTTAGATCACCTAGTGGTCAGTGTGAGCTATGGTAAGTTCTTATAGTGTTGTTATTGACTAGAGTTAGGTCTGTACTTCTTCATTAATGACAAACAGAAACACTTACATAGTACATACCAACAAAAATAAAACCCATATTTGACTAAGAAAAAGCTATGTTTTAGATAATTGAAGAAGACTTACCAGAACCACAATTTGGATGGTTGGTATTCAAGAAGTACTGTTTCTAATTTCTCTCTTAGTATACAAAGTTTTCAGTAATCATGTTTTGTTTAACTATCCTTACACACATATGTATGTGTGACCACCAATGCATCTGTTTGTATATAGGATGGAACACTATTGTGTATGAATATATATGTTTTAGTGGAGTATTTGGTGTAACTCTGTATGAACTGATCCCTAAACTTTGGTTGGCTAACTTGCCTTAAATAATTACACGTTAAGAGAAGTTTTTTCGGTTGGAGAATTGGACCCCTAGCAATTCTTGAACATGTGACTTACTGCTTACTGTCCAGTATGCTCTGATCACTGAGCTATCAAGACCCAGTGCTAGGGCACGAACAAGTCTTGAGCCTGTAGCTTATTGTCCAGTGTGCTCTGATCACTGAGCAATCAAGACCAAATGCTAGGGCCCGAACAAGTCTTGAGCCTGTAGCTTAGTGTCCAGTATGCTCTGATCCCTGAGCAATTAAAATCCAATGCTAGGGCCTGAACAAGTCTTGAGCCTGTATCTTTCTGTCCAGTATGCTCTGATCACTGAGCTATCAAGACCCTATGCTAGGGCCGGCACAAGTCTTGAGCCTGTAGCTTAGTATCCCGTATGCTCTGATCACTGAGCAATCAAGACCCATTGCTAAGGCCTGAACAAGTCTCGAGCCTGTAGCTTACTGTCCAGTATGCTCTGATCACTGAGCTATCAGGACTCAATGCTAGGGCATGAACAAGTCTTGAGCCTGTAGCTTACTGTCCAGTATGCTCTGATCGCTGAGCTATCAAGACACAATGCTAGGGCCTGAACAAGTCTTGAGCCTGTATCTTTCTGTCCAGTATGCTCTGATCACTCGGCTATCAAGACCCTATGCTAGGGCCGGCACAAGTCTTGAGCCTGTAGCTTACTATCCCGTATGCTCTGATCACTGAGCAATCAAGACCCAATGCTAGATCCTGAACAAGTCTTGAGTCTATATTGTACTGCCCAGTATGCACTGATCACTGAGCTATCGAGACCCGATGCTATGGCCTGAACAAGTCTTGAGCCTGTAGCTTACTGTTCAGTATGCTCTGATCACTGAGCTATCAAGACCCAATGCTAGGACATGAACAAGTCTTGAGCCTGTAGCCAACTATCGTGTATGCTCTGATCACTGAGCAATCAAGACCCAATACTAGGTCCTGAACAAGTCTTGAGTCTGTAGCTTACTGCCCAGTATGCACTGATTACTGAGCTATCAAGACCCAATGCTAGGACCTGAAAAAGTCTTGAGCCTGTAGCTTACTGTCGAGTATGCTCTGATCACTGAGCTATCAAGACTCAATGCTAGGGACTGAACAAGTATTGAGCCTGAAGCGTACTGTCCAGTATGCTCTGATCACTGAGCAATCAAGACCCAATGCTAGGGCCTGAACAAGTCTTATGCCTGTAGCTTACTGTCCAGTATGCTCTGATCACTGAGCTATCAAGACCCAATGCTAGGGCCCGAACAAGTCTTGAGCCTGTAGCTTACTGTCCAGTATGCTCTGATCACTGAGCGATCAAGACCCATTGCTAGGGCCTGAACAAGTCTTGAGCCTGTAGCTTACTGCCCAATATGCTCTTTTATCACTGAGCTATCAAGACCCAATGCTATGGCCTGAACAAGTCTTGAGCCTGTAGCTTACTGTCCAGTATGCTCTGATCACTGGGCTATCAAGACCCAATGCTAGGGCCTGAACAAGTCTTGAGCCGGTAGCTAACTATCTTGTATTTGTATGCTCTGATCACTCAGCAATCAAGACCCAATGCTAGGTCCTGAACAAGTCTTGAGTCTGTAGCTTACTGCCCAGTATGCACTGATCACTGAGCTATCAAGACCCAATGCTAGGACCTGAAAAAGTCTTGAGCCTGTAGCTTAATGTCCAGTATGCTCTGATCACTGAGCAATCAAGACCCAATGCTAGGGACTGAACAAGTCTTGAGCCTGAAGCTTACTGTCCAGTATGCTCTGATCACTGAGCAATCAAGACCCAATGCTAGGGCCTGAACAAGTCTTGAGCCTGTAGCTTTCTGTCCAGTATGCTCTGATCACTGAGCTATCAAGACCCAATGCTAGGGCCCAAACAAGTCTTGAGCCTGTAGCTTACTGTCCAGTATGCTCTGATCACTGAGCTATCAAGACCCAATGTTAGGGCCTGAAAAAGTCTTGAGCCTGAAGCTTACTGTCCAGTATGCTCTGATCACTGAGCTATCAAGACCCAATGCTTGGAACATGTCAAAAGTTACATTATAACATCATGAAATATATACTCTTGTGTTGCTTGGTGCATCTGTAATCCTTATCCAATACTTACCATGTCCACTAGATTTCAGAAAATTTGAGAAATTCATGACTCATGCTGTTCAGCTTACCCTGCTTAGCACATCCCTCATCTGTCCCTTCCCAGGATGATAACCTTTGACCTCAGCACTCCAAGATTGTTTAGGATTCATCCCTGGTGGGTATCCATTATCTCTGCTGAGTTTAGTTCAAAATCATCGAGCAGTTCTGAGATATTGTACCCCCTCTCTAACTCTGTGACCTTTGACCCTCCATCCTGTGTGTATACTTAACACTTCTACTAAAATTGATGATAATCAATTCAATAGTTCTTGAGATATCATGTTAATAAAAAATAACAAAATTTGACCTCTTCTGAACTCTGTTACATATGACCCAACACTACCTAATTTTTTAGAAACATCAATGTCAAATACCCAACATGTCTACCAAATTTGGTCAAATTCCATCCAGCACTTTTTGGGGTTTTGTGGTCACAAACTGACATACGCAACCCAATATGTAACCTACTCCAACCCCATCGGTATAGGTGAAAGGCTGGTTTTGCTGGGTTGTACAATACAGTCTCCAGAATGCATCAAATGCCACAAAATAGTTATGTCTTATTAAGTCATACCAGCTATTCTGGCTGAGCTTTTGTGATCTTGCTCTATCTATCCATCCATCCATCCATCCATCTGATGCCATTCGATTGAACTTGGTTCGATTTGAATGAAACTATGATCCCTGGGTTATTGGCCATCACCCATCAGTGACCATCGAAACATTTATGCCAAAGTCATCTAAGGGTCACTAGAGGTCATTATCTGAAACACAAAAAATGCACATAGCACATTGTTGATATTTGGTCATAATGCTCCTCGGGTGGTGCTTCTTTTAGGGTGTTCTGGAATTTTAGGTCAAAGGTCATCTTTTAAATATTTGTATGAAATGGCACATCAAAGCATCCATACTTTTGCCTGTGTTCATATTGAAATTAACGCTAGAGCTATTTGGGAAACATCAGTGTTGCCACTGCTTTGTCTTGAATATTTCACTCTTGAAGCAAAACACCTTCTGTTTCAGTACTGAATTGAAATGGTAATTGTTGTGTTAGTTAATATTATATGTAGGCAAATGTTATTGTTAGAAGTAACATGTGGTTTTGTTCTATTTATTTTTGGTGTAATATTATACTTGTGCTTTGGTTTTTAATGTCAGTGCATAGAACAATGAACCAATCTTGTCACTTTTTGTGAAAATCAGAGTGGCTACGTTTCTTGAACATGGCTGATTCAGGCACAGTATGTTGACATCAAGCTGTGCATAGGCTGATGTAGAAATTTACAGAAGAGTTTAAGATGTTTGTGAATATTATATGCTTGTTTGTTATGTGCAGTAATATATAATTAATGATTATCTGAAGGGACAGGGGTGATACTTGTCTGATATGTGCAGCAATGCTTGTAGGGAGGGTGTGAAGGTTTATGTTTACTTAAGTTGAAGAAACCTATTCACTACCAGAGGGAGGTTCATTTATTAACACACTTGTAACTAGGCATACTTTTAAATGAAATAGATGATAACAATGATGTTTGATAAGTGTTTTTTTTTCTTCAGCATATGCGTGGCCTACAACACCCCAATCTGTTTTCCAATTTCTGATTGTAAGTATTCACTTCTTCTGTTGGTATTGTGCAATGCAATGGTTCAGGTACCATTCATGCGATCATAATTGTCAGTTTGATTCTTTCTAATGGTATTGTGTCAGTTCCTGTGGCTCAACACTGTTGTGTACTGTCACTGACTTGTTGTATGAACTGTTTGGGAATCTCCCTATAGGTACTATGTGTATAGCAATGGTTTAGGCACCATTCATGTGATTATGTCTGTCAGTTGAATCCTTTCTAATGGTATTGTGTGATGTCCTGTGGCTCAACACTGTTGTGTACTGTCACTGGCTTGTTGTATGAGATGTTTGGGTAACTCCCTACAGGGATGTGTAATGCAATGGTTCAGGTACGATTCATGCGATCATAATTGTCAGTTCAATCCTCTCCAGTGGTATTGTGTCATGTCCTGTGACTCAACACTGTTGTGTACTGTCACTAGATTGTTGTATGAGATGTTTGGGAAACTCCCAATAAGTAGGTGTAATGCAATGGTTCAGGTATTATTCATGTGATCATATCTGTCAGGTTGATTCTTTCTAATGGCATCGTGTCATGTCCTGTGGCTCAACACTGTTGTGTACTGTCACTGACTCGGTGTATGAGATGTTTGGGAAACTCCCTATAGGTATGTGTAATGCAATGGTTCATGTACACATATCTGTCAGTTTAATTCTCTGTGGTGGCATTGTGTCATGTCCCGTGGCTCAACACTGTTGTGTAGGGGCACTGACTTGGTTAGGGTCACTGACTTGATTTTGGAAGGTATTTAGTATGAATATCTAGGACATGTTCTGGACCAAAAATATGTACCAGATAATAATAAAACGTTTGGTTAGGACTAAAGAAACACAGGCTAATCGTGATGAGTTCATTAAACAATGCTGATCAAGTAAGTTGGTTTGGTATGATGATCCTGTTATTTGAAGGTAGGAGAGGCAGCCATTACAACATGTGTAGCAGATTGTTATTATTAAACAGCTAATATTAATATACCATAGGGTATATTAGTATTATATTAGGATATAAGTAGAATTATGAGAATGTTATTGATAAACAGCTAAAAGGTGTGTAATCAGTTTGTTTTTATTTCAATCCTTTATTAGTTGAGCTTAATGATATGTAGTAAACTGAGCTCATGTTGATGATAATTAGTATGCATGTTTTTGATACCCATGCGTAGTCTCATGACTGCAGCTCTACAGTATTCTCTCATCTCTATTCAATTCCTCATGCGTGTGGTCTTTGTTTGACAGGTAATGTACGGGAGTCTTGTGAGGAGAATGGTGTTACATATTTCCCTCTATATGAAAGGAGAATGAACTGCTCAGAATGGTAAGTATGTTTCTGTTGCTGGTACAAATTATCATTGTCCAATTGGTCTTTCAAGAGATGTTGAGATAATAGAGTGGCATCGGCAGCTGTCCTGTTAAAAGGATCACCAGTTTAGAATCCACATCATCAAAAGGCCTATCCAACATGAACTGCATTCCTGAAATAAATAGTATCATTACACATCCACACAAGAGTAACATTGAACTTATGTAGGCATCAAGGGTAATTTAGTTACACCAGAACCAGACAACTCTTTGTGAGAAGGTGAATGTGTTACCATATTATTGTTAAGTTGTTATTATATATGATGGTGCTGATCACATGATTCACTCCACCTTTTGTAGGTGCCACCTGAGTAAAAGTGAGTGTCGCCATCCACATTGTTTAACTTCTCACAGGAGCTTCTACATTGCTTGTTGGTGTCGAATGGCACCTGCTGCTTGCTTGAAATCACCCTTGCCTAGGCACTAGTATTTCTTGCAATGTTTGCAACTGTGAGGAGGTATTCTCATCTGCCAGGTTTTGAATCCTCTGAGACTGAGTCACAACAATGGAGTGATATTGTGTAGGCTGATTTAACCAGTATGACGGTGCATGTATGAATAATAATAATACAGAATGATTTCCATGTTATAATTTGCTCAAATGCACTCATTGTTACAGTTAATTATCCGTTGTCATTGGTAACTTTTCAAACCCACACTGAGTGTGTACATAGTTCCCTCTGTATTATACTTTACTTGTTTATTGTGGAGGACATCCCATATGAGCAGGCACAATACAGTGTATATTTTACCACTCACTCTCTCTCTCTCTCTCTCTCTCTTCTTCCAGTTTCAAACCGGGTTTGTCCCCGAAAATGGGGGTGGCCGGATTCACCTCACTCTTGCAGCAATCACTCTCACACCATCTCGCCATCTCGCTCGATTTGGGGCGTCCTCCCTCCTCAAACCAACCTTCCGAAGCTCCTCCTCC
>JAODUJ010091279.1:0-11591 GCA_027564615.1 Psolus chitonoides | reverse complement strand
TTGGTTGTACAGCGCAGTTGAGTATTTTTTATCACTGGCGCTTTATAAGTGTTCCATCTATCTATCTATCTATCTATTACCACCTAAGCGAAAATTCCTCTTTATTTTTAATTTGTCGATGTTTTTGGAATGCGGCCCTCGACCTCAGCCCTGTCCCTCTATCCGACCCTTTAAATGTTTGAGAATCCCTGTTGTATCCTAGAGGATAACCAAATATGTAGTGGGCAAACCTGCCCTTTAATAGCGACTTGCTTCGCAGGATTTGAATCCCAGTTAATTCCTTTTTGCTGTTTTTTTCGCTCACTTTTTTACTGGTAGGCCAACTAGTGTTGTGCATATCAGCCTATTTTGAAACAAAAAAGTACGAGAAGGCAGTCAAGGTTCACAATTGAATTCTAGTTTCTACTGCTAAGGAAGTATAAAACATAAAGATGGAGCCAGTGTTAGGTGTTCTCGACTATGTGATTATCGGCGCCACTTTGGTGATTTCTTCTGCGATTGGCGTCTTCTACGCTTACCGGGCTCGTAACAGTACCTCGCTCGAGGAATACTTCCTAGGTAACCGGAAAGTTCCGCTTGTCATTACGATGTGTTCTTTAATCGCATCCAGTATATCGGGTTTGTTCATTATCTCGGTACCGAATGACACATATTTCCGCGGCCCAGGACTCTGGCTGGGGATTGTTATCGCTAATGTCATCGAGAGCATAGTTTTACCTATTTTCATCGTCCCCGTATACTATCGGTTGAAGCTGACCAATGTCTACGACTATCTCTCCATGAGATTCGACAAGAGGGTGAAGTATTTTGCAGTTGCAGCTCAAGTCGTGTACACGTTGTTCATCACCGCTGTCGGCATTTACGCACCTTCCTTGGCAATCTCTACAATAGCCGATATTAATATCAATCTATCGATATTGATATTAGGTTGTGTATGTGTTGTGTACACTACCATAGGTGGAACCAAGGCTGTTGCTTGGAACGATGCATTTCAGGTAAGTTTATTTACCCGAACAATTAAATATTCCTCACTGTAAATATACCTTTGAGATATACCACTGTAGTTATGGATCATGCTGCCTGTTTAGAAGTGGACATTTTTAGAATTTTACGGGTTCAGGAAGCCATTATGGCTTATCTAGGAACCCTGAATGGTAATCATGGATGAACACCGGCATTATCCTTGTACAATCACAATCACACAATGTACAATCACAATCCAATCCTGCTCTCGGGACCGACATTTAACGTCCCCATCCGACAGACGTGAGTGAACCCTCAGCGTTCAGCCACTTTCCTAAATTGCTGAGAGAGGTGGTAGCAACTTGTCCGTCATTACTGCAGAGCAGCTGTGCCGAATGAATCCAATGAACCTATTTTCCCGAAGACAATCGCCCCATTACAACGAAACTTGAACTGCCACACCACCAACAACTGCACCTCTCTCAGTATTTAGGAAAGTGACTAAAGGTGGAGAGTTTCACTCACGTCCCTCGCATGGGGACGTTAAATGACGGTTCCGGGAGCTGGGTGGGTTTGTAATAGTCAGGAGCGGACTGTGTCTTAAAACCGACCCGGGCATCTTTCACGTAGGTCGGATCGTTATCCATTTGTCAATAACACAAGCACATGTCTTTATTTATAAAAGGAGATTAAGCTTGAACCTTCGTAAAGATAATTTCACACACAGAATAGTTGAAACATGGAATAATCTTCCACAGGATATTGTTAATGTTACAACTGTGCAATGTTTTGAAAGAAGGCTTGAAAAGTTTTAGAAGCAGCATCCCATTCGTTACAATTATAAAGATTCCATCTAGACTCAGATAGTAACAACTTCAACAGATAGTCGATAGAAGAAGTGCTGGTGCAAAAGGCATGTAATGCCTACTACCAGAAGACATTTATGTATCTATGTATGTATGTCAGCCCATTTTTACCCAGGCCACCCATAGGCGTATGGGACCATTTCAGTTTGGGATGGGCAGAAACTGTTTTGCCTGAATTTTCCAAGCTTTGCCCGAATATAACAAGGGACGATCGTGACACTATTTATAAGCGGAGCGACACTATCGGTTGACGCGTAGTGTACTCAGACAATTTTGGCCAAAAGTGCCTCCCAGATTGCCGGAAATGGCACTTCTCAGGCCTTGCAAGTTGCATCTGAACATTCTTCATTTTGAGATCTCACTTTTTAGAAATTTACACTTCTTGAAAAATTGGTAAATGAGAAGAAACAAGAGCCGAGGGCTACGTGGTTCCTTGCCTTTAGATTTGAAACCTGATTTTATTGTTTGACTCTATTGACCTCAGATCAGTGGCGTAACTACTATGGGCTCGGACCGTGCTGAGCTGGGGACCCCTCTATAAAACCACTTTTTTCAATGCATTTTAACACAGTACAGAATACATATTGATGCCTATATTAATGATTAAAATAGGTCTCCTAAAATCAATGCAAATGGACCCCTGGACCCCCTCTAGGCAGTGTCGGATTTATGCATAAGCTGATCAAGCTACAGCTTAGGGCCTCACAATCCTACAGAAAAATATAAATTTCCGATTTCTTTGCCCTGATTATGATTGTGAGGCCCCCAGGGCCAGGGAAATCCGCGCATAATATTCGCGGGCTGGCCCCCGGGGGGGGGGGGGCAGAGGGTACAAATGTCCCGGGGCCCGGGGCAATTTGGGAGCCCGAAAAATAATGAGTGTTTGTCCTCTGGTCTTGTTATGTAGTGTCGTTTGTGGCCAGTGTGCTGTTTATAAAATGGAAACTCGATTATTTTGTGTACGTATGTGGTGTCGCATGTGCCGAATGTGCCGTTTACAATATTATTACCTAAAGATCCAAAGAGTTTGCACTATTCGCGCACAATGGTGTTCATCTTTCTTTATCTTTTCATGTGTCACTTGTGCTGAATGTATTGCTTATGTATATATTTTTGAGAATGACAACCTATTTTTTTTTCACTCGCTTCGCGCGCCGTGGTGTCAGCTGTATGTGATGCTATATGGCGTTAGTTGTGCTGACTGTGGGTCACTGTTCCGTTCAACCCAAAGATCAAACACGAGAACCAAAAAAATATCGCTCGACGTTTCGGTTGATTTATGTTCCTGTGTAGTGTCACTTGCGGGGAAAAAGCAGTTTATAATATAAACCACAGATCGGATACGACAACCTACAAAAGTTCGCGCACTTCGCTCGCAGCGGTGGGCGCTTTTCTTTTTCTTGTCATTTAGGGTCACTTGTGCTGAATGTGCCGTGTGTATTGAAACCCGAAGACCGTACTCCCTCTCTGATTCTACGATATCCGAGGGATGAGAGTGTCATGCGGGCATATGACCCCCTCCCACCGAGAAGCCCGTATTGATATTTTGTACCCGGGCCCGGATCGGCCTTTGGCGGCGCTGTTCCCGGGGAGGCCCTCGAATCCACGGCCTTACACGCACCTTCGGTGCTCTTATGTGAGGATTTCAGCCTTAGGAATGACCCCTCTTGCTCCAAACCCCTAGATCCGCCCCTGATTATATCCCCAAAAATCGCGCGCTTCACGCGCAAATCCGGGTTGTTGGGGGGAACTTATTAGGTTGTGCCGCTCGGACAATTGTGCCGTTTGTAATTAAAAGAACATATATTACAACTCAAACATTTTCGCGCTACGCGCAGTGGTGTCTGTCCTGATGGCTCGCTTGCGCTGAATGTGGCCATTTGAAATCCGAAGATCATACACTGAACAAATATCCCGCGCGCTTCGCGCACGACAAGTTGTCCCTGGTCGTAGACTTGTCTTGTCATAGGCTATTATCTGGGATCGTTTAAATATTTAAATGGCATATGCAGTGCCGGATTAACCATTAGGCAGACAAGGCAAGTGCCGTAATTTTGTAATAAGTGGCCTCCAAGCTTAATATAGCTTAGGGCCTCACCAAGTTTAAATCCGGCCCTGCCTCCAGGTGGCCTTTGGCGGCACCTGGACCACCTGCATAGGGGACCCTTTTTGGCCAGAGAGCCGGGGGACCCTGGCCTAACGTTACGCCACTGCCTCGGATTACCTTTGACCTCAATAAAAAACAACAGGGTCCACGTACTAACTATGATGAGCAAACATACTATGTATGAGCTTACTTGAAGTTTGCTCTGTCAAGTTAGTGGTAACAAGTTTTCACTAGTTAACCTCTGCTGACCCCAGATGACCTTGGACCTCAATCATAAACAACAGGGTTCAATTAATGTACTATGATGGACACACATACTAAGTATATATGAGCTCAGTTGAAGTTTGCTGTGCCAAGTATGACACTGATCCCAGTTACCTCTCCTTGAGTTTGCCTGATTACCAGCTAATTTTGGTAATGAATGAAGTTTGGCCCCGCCCCTCATGAATAGTAATATCCTCTTACCCACACATACACTACACCTACCAATACCACCAAACCAAGTTTAATCAAAATCGGACATACAGTTGCGGATATATCAACACTTACTCTAAGCCCCGTCCACTCATTATTATTCATGAGATCAGCACTACAATACACAGGGTTCATCTACTCACTATGGGTAACCTACCCACCAAGTGTGAGACTGATCCAAATTACCCCTCTGTGTTTGCCTGATTACGAGCTAATTTTCGTAAAATTAGGGTTGGCCCCGCCCATCATGAATATTAATGAGATGAGATGTCATATCACCTATATATAACACCTCCAACCAATACCACCAAACCAAGTTTCATCGAAATCGGATATACGGTTGCGGAGATATCAACATTGAAAGAAATCCACTCTAAGCCTCGCCAACTCATAGATCAGTACCGAAATGAATAGCGGTAACCTACCCACCAAATATGAGACCGATCCAAGATACCCTCTTTGAGTTTGCCTGATTGCGAGCTAATTTTCGTAAAATTAGGTTTGGCCCCGCCCCTCGTGAATATTAATGAGTTGACATGTCATATCACTCATACATATACTACACCACCTACCAATACCACCAAACCAAGTTTCATCCAAATCGGACTTACGGTTGTGGGGATATCAACATTTATAGAAATTCACTCTAAGCCACGCCCACTCATCAATATTCATGAGATCAGTACCGGAATGAACAGGGTTAATATATTAACTATAGTTAACCTACCCACCAAGTATGAGACCAATCCAAGATGAATTATCATGATTACAAGCCGGCGTCACACACACAGACACACACAGACATGCATGACTGCATATATTCCTTCCGCCTCTGGCAAGGAATCCAAAAATGGTAATATCACCTTGAAGGGGAAAATTAGGACTATAGCCTACGTTACTTTATAAGCTCTGATTTAGTTACCGTATTCATTATTAAAACACAGGTAATTAAAGGTAATCAAATTTTGATAAGTAATTCACGTGAGAGGGGGTCTATCCAGTTATGGAACTGACAAGATTTTCACAGAATATAACCCTGAAAACTGAAAAAAATAACTCATCTTTCGGAATATGTGCAAAAAATAACAACTGCCCGAAATTCCTGAGTAATGGTACAATCATGTTAAAGTCCACTTGTAATGTTCCCTAACATTTTCGGGCCAGCTACCTGAAATTCATTTTCCAATGATGAACTATTAGAATGATGGATCATAGCCTACTATTGAGTATTGAAAGATCTATAAAGATTTGTATCGGCGAACTGCGGACTTCCCGAAAATTCATGTAACCTTAAACGTTGCACGTACGGCACAACAAACTGTCCGAAGCGTCAATAGAACAAGCAAAAAATGCCAACAATGAATTAATTCCTCGAAATATTCGGGCATGCTAAATGAAGAAAATCATTAGGCCTATATTAATGTCACAAAACAACTAACACAAAACGCTGTCCACGAAAGTTTTCGGGCAAAAATTTGAAAAAAATTCGGGCAAGCTAATGCATATTAAACATTTTTTGTTGTTGTAAAATACACACTATATTTTTATTTTCTCGCCTCCAATTTTCCAGGACTTTCGCCCGATTTTCGGTTCCTCTGGAAATTTGCCTCCCTCCCCCCACCTCGTACGCCTATGAGACCACCGGCCCACCGGGCATTGCTAAAATGCCATTATAGCCATGCAGTCCGCCCTGGGAATAGTTACACGCCTGTCTTCTTACTCTCTGAGCATTATCCGAGAAGGGAAGGCGAGCCTTCGCCGGTGTCCATCCATGATCGCATAGCTTGAGGTTTCCTCGATTAGCCACACTTGGCTTCCTGAACCCGTATTGCTGTAAACCTCTAATAATACTGGGCTCGTAAACCAAGCATCATCCAGTATTGTTATTCGTATTTAATTCTTTTCAATTTCATTTCATTTTATTTCGACTGCATGGCCAAGTGGTTAGGGCATCGGCCGGGTCATACCAAATACTTGAAAATGGTACCTAATAACCAACTGCCATTTGTATGCTTGGTGTTCAGCATTGAACAATGGAGTAGAGACAGACGGGTGTGGGACTCGTGAGGATCTCACCTGTGTGCTAGTACTTCAACTTAGGAGTGTTGCACAGTATGTAGAACCTGCTTGTCTAGTGATAATGGTACCTACTGCCACCTTGTAGCTTGGTGCTCAACATTGAACAACGGAGTCAGTACAGCATTTTCACTTCAACGTTTTATTTTCACAGATTTTGGTAATGCTGCTCGGCATCGTGGTGTTCTTCATCGTCTCGTTACCATTGGTCGGAGGTGTGGGTAACGTACTGGAAGTCAGCAGGAACGCAGGTAGAGCAGTCGAGGTCGATTTAACCTTCGATCTTAAACTACCATATACCCTGTATGCATCGGTAATAGGGTTTGTCTTGAATGCGCTTACTCGTAGCGCGGTCGGTCAGATAAGCGCCCAGCGGTATTTCATGGCGAAGGATCTCCGCGGAGCTCGTATCATCGCCACTGCTAGTCAACTCTTGGCGATGTGTCTTGCTGTTTCTTTAATTATGGCGGGTCTGGTGATGTTTACCTTCTACGAAAGATGCGACCCCCTCACAAATGGCCAAGTCGGCAAGAAAGATCAAGTATTTCCCCTATTTCTTACTGAGATATTTGACGATTACCCGGGATTTATAGGTCTAATGATAGCCACTGTCCTTAGTTCAACTCTTAGTACTGTGTCGTCCGCTCTAAACTCACTAGCTGTCCTGACGCACATTGAAGCGGGAAGAATATTCCTGAAAGATCCGACCCCGAAACAGACCATCACCTTCATCAAAATCGTCACATTTGCCATCGGTTGTCTCGTCATGGGAATCGCTTTTCTTGCACCTTTCATCGAAGAAATCGTTGATGCCACTTTGACCTGGGTGGGAATCTTGATTGGTCCAATTCTTGCGGTGTTTATACTGGGCATGGTGTCCAGACGAGTTAACTCTACCGGGGCACTAGCGGGTCTGCTATGCAGTACACTAACCGGTATTTGGTTCAGGCTTGGCAACACTTACTATCCCCAAGCGAGGTCAATGAAACTACTGCTCTTCGTCGACCAGTGCGAGGTTCCGGGGGAAAATATCACTGAGACAGACATGAATACAGCGACGCGCGTTACCATTCCAGCCGACCAAAGCGGCCCAGATGACATCCTCCCTTCCGTCTATCAACTTTCCTCGATTTACTATACCACACTGACATTTATCGTGCTTTGGGTCGTGGCGTGTCTGGTGTCCCTCTGGACCGGGCCACTAGAACCGAACAAACTGAACCCAGATTTATTTATCAGGTTTCCGAAAAAGAGGGCTAACGGAGAGAATAGAGAAGATTTCACAGAGAAACTGAACCACGTCAGAAGTTCGGATGGGAACACACTTGAGATGGAAGCGGCCGTAGAGTAAGCTTGAGTATAATGGAACGAATAGGGTCACCACACCATATACTGCTGTCTCCTTTTGTATCTGTATCTGTATCCTTCTGCACAAACGCATGGTGTGGCTATCCTGTGTTGGCACTAGCATGGGGTCGGAGCAATTCAATTACAAAATGAGCCTTTGTTTGTTGGTCAATGTCCGTTTTGGTCACATATATATACGTCTTGGTTGTCGTCTGCTGACATATATTTCTTGATTTGCCGTAAATGATGGGAGCAAGTAGGCCTACTTGCACCACCATGGTAAGGTTTTCCTTTGAAAATCCTGGAGATAGCATATCCCGGCATTTTTTCCCACAAGCTTAAGAGTAATTATCATAAATTTGGACCTACTGATTTCAATCAAATTCTTGAAATTCTTGAAGTTCTGGATCTTTTTTTCGTAATTTTGACCCGGGATTATGAAAGAACATGCTCCATTACCCCTAGGAAGCCAACCCTTTTCTGAACCCTAACTCTGATTTTGAAACGGATTTGTAAATTTCTAAAGAATCGAAATGCCCTTAAGCTTGTGGGAAAAAACACGCATCCCGGCAGCGTGATTCTAACTCTAATCCTATGAGCCTAGGCCACATGTATTCGCTATGACTATCACGTGGTTTATGAGAGACGCCATGATTGGCTGTGTAACTGTACTATAGCTCGACAATAGAGGACTTGCATTGACGTCACAGAAGCGTACAAACAGCGCCCTCCCGAGGAACAAATACATTGTCCCCCGGGAGGGCGCTGCCTGCGTACGTATGCAGAGTTGAAGCTAGCGTGGAGACCAAGTTGCCAAAGACATTATAAAAGGTAGACCCCAAACTCCTATACCTACACTGTTATAAAAAGTGACTATCCATGGAGCTCGGAATAGCGGGGCGGAAGTGCTAATTTCAACCAGCCTTTCTATTCTCGGGGTCGGATAAACGTCACCCATACGTAATCTCACAAAATTTCCTCCAACAGCATGCTTGTTATTACTCCAGCTGCACGGGCGTGTCACTACAGTAATGCTGTATATACCGGAGCGTGAGACGCAAGCGACCGCGTACGTACGGTCATCCGACCCCGAGAATTCGGCGACCTGCGTACAAATAAAAGCGTGTTTTGCAAGGAACGCGCACGCTTGGAAGGACAGGCAATTGTTCTCACAGCCAGGCACGTGTACGAGGAGTATACGCGCCTAACATATTTAACTATGTGTTTCTACTGAAACATTTATTGCATGTAACAGCGCGTTATGTAGATGAACGCACCAATTGCTTCACGGTAGTGAACGTGCAAAGAATTGTACGCATGTATATCTGCTTTGTTTAAAGATACCATGGTATCAGACCTATAAATAGGTATTATGGACTCAACCAGTCGTTGTTCGTCAGAATATCGGCATTCGTGTGGAATACCACGCAGAGCAAATCGAATATTTTAAGTATAATGCTTTAGTTTCCACGATATTCATTGTAAACAAGTAGTTTAACTTGCGTTAAATATTCACTAGTTGTCAAAACCGCTGAACAGTGATCATCACTTCCGCCCCGCTTTTTTGGCCTCCATGGATAGTCAGTTTGCCATTTTGAGTTTGGGGTCTACCTTTTATAATGTCTTTGAAAGTTGCCCCAAATAGTGCCCTCTCTATTTGTCATACTGCGTACATGGTAGCGCACCAACATTAGGCCTGGTGCACATCCGCCAAAAGTGTTCCCCTCAATAACTAGTCCCCAAAGAATTGTGTAGACTAATGTGGGGTGTTTCCTCAACCTTTACCACTGAGTTTGATTTTGCCTGATTCTGAAAGTAGCCTACAATTGGTGTGAATGTGGAGGAAATCTGGCCAGATTTTAACCACTTCGAAATTTCACATTTTCGACAGGCCAAGGTGCGGGGAACATACATGCTAGCGTCAAGCTCTTCTAAGTTCTTCAAAAAGTCCCATGATGGGTAAACTTGTCGGCTCTAAAGTAGCGCACCCCAATTAGATTGAAAATCATCCGCCGAAAGTTTTCCCTATCAAGAACTATAGTGTTAAAAAAAAATGTTGACCCATTTTGAGGTGCTTTCCCAACTAAGGGTTAGGGTTGTTGAAATTTTGTCTCCAATTGAACAAGCTTATTTGAAAGTAGCCTACTAATGGTGTTAAATTAAGGATAATTGAGCACAATTTTTTTTGAACAGAGGTTTTACTCCTAGAAATGGACCAGTCCGTATTTCCGACTGCGGACGGATGCCGAAAACGGCCATGCTGACTTCAACCTCTGCTAGCTCAAAAAGTCAATGTTCATGATATGTTAATTTGTAAAGGCCATGAAGGGAAATCTTGTCAGCTTCGAAATGATGGGTGGTACATGCCTGGCGGAAACTTATGCTGGGCTCAGCAGGCTCTTGAAGGGGGTCAATTTGGTGTGTAGGTAAATGGGGAAATTATCAGTGGTGCGCTACCTCAAAGTGATGAGTGGCACGTCTGGCGAAAACTTATGCTGGGATCAGCAGGCCATCGAAGTGGTCGATTCAGTGTGTAGGTCGATGGGGAAATTAATGGTGACGCACTGTCTTGTTGACACAAATGTCAACAATGAATGAATTCTTCGAAATATTCGGGCATGCTAAATAAAGAAAATCATTAGGCCTAATGTTATGTCACAAAACAACTGACACAAAACGCTGTCCACGGAAGTTTTCGGGCAAAAATTTGAAACAGATTTGGGCATGCTACTGCATATTAAACAAACAGCTATCGTTAACTACACACTATAATTTTATTTTTTCGCCCCTTATAGGCTGCCCGAATTTTCAAGGACTTTTGCCCGAATTTTGGGTCCTCTGGGAAGTTGCCCCCCCCCCCCCCCTCCCCGCTTCGTACGCATATGAGGCCAGTGGCCCACCGGGCATCGCCCAAAAGCCAATATAGCCAGTCCGCCCTGGGATTAGTTACACGCCTGCCGCGTTACTCTCTGAGCATTATCCGAGAAAAGATGGCGAGCCTTCGCCGGTGTTCGTCCATGATCACATATCTTCAGGGTTCCTCGATGAGCCATAATTAGCTTCCTGTACCCGTATTATTATAAACCTGAAACCTCTAATAATACTGGGCTCGTAATCCTAGCATCATCCAGTATTGTTATTCGTATTTATTTTTTTTCAATTTTATTTCACTTTATTTCGACTGCATGACCAAGTGGTCAGGGCATCAGCCGGGTCATACCAAACACTTGAAAAATGGTACCTAATAACCTACTGCCATTTGTATGCTTGCACAGTATCATACCATACTATGAACCCGCTTGTCTAGTGATAATGGTACCTACTGCCACCTTGTAGCTTGCTGTTCAACATTGAACAATGGATTAGGGACAAACGGGCGCGGGACTCGTGAGGATCTCACCTGTGTGCTAGTACTAGAACTTAGGAGTGTTGCGCAGTATCATACCATCCTATAGAACCTGCTTGTCTAGTGATAATGGTACCTACTGTCACCGTGTAGCTTGGTGCTCAACATCGAACAATGGAGTAGTAGTCACACACGGGCGTGGGGCTCGCGAGGATCTCACCTGTGCGATAGGCCTCCATCTTAGGAGTGTTGCGCAGTATTATACCATACTATGGACCCTGCTGGTATAGTGATGATAGTATCTACTGTCACCGTGTAGCTTGGTACTCAACATTGAACAATGGAGTAGTAGTCACACACGGGCGTGGGGCTCGCGAGGATCTCACCTGTGCGATAGGCCTCCATCTTAGGA
>JAODUJ010091168.1:0-11591 GCA_027564615.1 Psolus chitonoides | reverse complement strand
TGTGGTGGGCACGCAGGAGAGAGGGATGGAAAGCGGTGGCTGTGCTAAGCACAATTGGTGCAGAGGCTGGCCAAGGCTTATTGGTGTCGGTCGGTGTAGGTATATGCACTCTCCGAGTGCTGGTTTTTTAATTATTATTATTATTATTATTATTATTATTTTTATCATTATTATCATTATAAGAAACTTGGTAAACATTTGTCAAGTGTTAAGTACACACATACAAAGATTTTTTTTAGGTGAGATCAAAATATGGGTAAGATCAAAAGTCACAGAGTTAGGGTTTGAGGAATAGGACTAGTAGAAGGGACTGGCTGGAGACAGGATTAGAGAAGGGTGGAGGAGGGTGGTGGAAAAGGTTAGGGGAAGGGTGGTAGAAGGGGAGGAGTGGGATGATGGATTTCCTATTTCACCTTCCCTATCCTTCTCCCCAACCACCCCACTATTCTACTAACATGTATCCCCACCTTCTCCACCCATTCCCCACCCTTCTCAACTATCCTCACCCTTCACCACTATTCCCATACACATCTTCACCCTCTTCCCGCAACTACTTTTATCCCACCTTTCCACACCACACCACTATTCCAACACCACACTCTCCCCACTATTCCACACCCAAGGGGCGAGGGAGGGTGCAAGCGGTGCGTGGGGGAGATGGTGGAAGTAGTGTGGGAAGGGGAAGGTGGGGGTTATGGGAAGGCGGTAGAGGAAGTAGCGGGAAGGGGCGGTCGGCAAAAGGTTGGAGGGGGAGAGGTGGGAGGGGGAAGATATAGAAGATAAGGGGATAAATTGGGGGTAGAAGTTGGGAGGGAAAATTGAAGGATGCAATGTGAGTGGGTGCAATCAGAGTGGATATGACAGGTGGCAGGGGAGGGGGTTGATGTGTGTGTGTGCTTAGCATAGTAGGTGTAGAGGCTGCTCGACGGTGTATTTTTGCACTCTCAGAGTGCCTGGCATCTAGTTTCCAAATGTTTCTTTACAAATAAAAGTAAGGACATGACTACTGCGGTTGGAATAATATCTGTTGAAGAATTAAAGTAGTCAACACATCGATCTGCATCTCGAACAAATAAACCCATGTGTTGGTTGGTGGGGTCAACTGGGTAGTGGACGAACCTCGCACGTTGGATCCATTATAAGGGGCGGCGGAGCGTTTCCCATATTGTAAGGGCTGAAATATTTCTGAACTAGATATGGTGGCCTACTCATTGATAATACTCTAATATGCCGACCGTCCCCTAAGTCCCTCTAAACAGCATTGTAGGCCCTAGGCAAACCAATTCACCGAGGACCCGATGTACTCACACACCTAAAGAAAACTACTGCACGCGGTGCGCAAAAAAAAGAGGTTTTCATGTCTGATTTGACTGCACATCCTGCATGAGTGTTACCACTTACCACATGACGAGTGAAACCAGCAAAACACTGCGTGAAAAACTGTTCATTATTCAAAACTTTGGGAAAAGATAACCTTATGGTAGGCTAACTGAAGTCTGCTAGGATGGCTACGTATATGATATAGCTATAAGTATATGTTTCACTTGAATCACATGCTCCCCCTCCCCTACATTTGTGGTCAACTACCCATTATATTAGGCGAGCGGATTGACCCTGGATTTTTGGATCAAGTGGCAACTATCGTACGTACTACCAGCTAAATTTGGTATTTTTTCAAAGCATGAGTCCTAACTGTCTTCCATGTAAAAGTTACCCAGAATCCCTTTGGAAAACATGCTCAATGACGTCATGAAAATGGCCGCCTATATTTCCACTTTCCACTGTTCAAAGTCAACCCACATTTATTTGTGTTTTCGTGGTTATCTTTCAGCCCAACAATAAAGCCTTCTAATCAAGAAGCATTTTATATTCATCAATTAGCTAAGGAGTGGTATTGAACATTTATTGAAATAGAGAGCGCTTACAAAATGGCGTCCAATATCAAATGGAGTTCGTTTTCAGAATAGCCTATAGGGACAAATCGTAAGTAACCAAATAAATTGTGCAAATAAGTACCTTATTTTAGGCTAATTATAGCAATTCATGATAGTATGGGTCCCGAGTTTTTCACAGATGAAGGTTAGTCAAAATTCCTCCAGGGGGAACATGATCAAATGACCTCATCAAAAGGGCCGATAAGCACTCTTTAACAAGAATTTCTTTTATTGGCTATTCGATTATAATAGATCGATTATTGATAATCCAACGTGTGAATAGACTAGCCCTATGCCCTCTTTTGACAACATCCCCCATGATGGCAAATCATGGGAATCTATAGCCTCCCTCGAGAGGTTATCAACATTATTTATTGAAATGTATGCAGACAAGTTGTTGTTTTGGCGATGAATGCCAATACACTGATTGGTTACAGGAGTGAATCAGTGTTGCATTATATCACCACTTCTGTTTCTCATCGTCATCGACTGGGTGATGAAGACAAACCAAGAGGGCTGGTGTGGGGCCTACCATACTGTTTGGAGAATGGTGATCTTGCGGATGACATAGCCTTAATCTCACAATGACATAAGGACATACAATACAATACATGCAAGATAAACAGAATAGCCCAATCAGTTAACATCCTAACCTCCACTCAACCAAAACCAAAGTGGTATAGGTCAAGGCCAAGTCGAGATAGCCAGTGACAGTGAGCGGCGAACATATGAAGAAGTCAAGTACCTGGTTAGCTACCTCTCAGCAGACAGTGACATCGAGATATCGACGAGAATGGGACAGGCAGCACAGGCATTTCAGAGATTTCTATACACATCTCTTCCAAACTACGGATCTATTGCTTTATTGTCTGTTCTGGCCTTCTCTGTGCGTTAGGGAAATGGAAAATGAATAGAAGAATTAACAACCAGAAGGTTTGGGAGAGGGCAGATGTCAATAACACCATTGGGGTTCACCCCTATCTACGCTCGAGTCCTTGGGCTGGACCACCAATTTTAATAAGTATGACCTAGAGCCAACCCGGAACATGCTTTATCCGGGGGCCAATTGGATCTTACACAGGGCCTCGCCCGACCCTCCACAGAGACAGTGGACTCGCTCTTAGAAACAGTCCAAGAGATCTCTCTTAACTCCATAACTTTGGACGCATCATTATCCAGCTGGGGAGCCTTCTGCGGGCAAGAGACGGTATCCGATCATTGGAGCGGTCCAGAAAAGGGACTCCACATAAACATATTGGAGATGAGAGCAGTGGCGAAAGCTCTCAAAAACCTCTTTCCACTCAACCCAGAACAGGGTGGTCACGATATTCTGCGACAACGCAGCAACGGTTTCTTATATCAACAAGGAGAGAGGTACTCGGGACTCCGACTCTGCGAGTAGAGAAGTGGAACCTCCCTCCTCCTCTGGTGCCACAGCCACAAAATATCCCTCAGAGGAACGAAAATCGCAGGGAAGGACAACAAGATAGCGGATGCGCTATCATGAGGGAGGCTGGACCACAACGAGTAGGAGCACGCCCCAACCTATGTAACGTGGCTGTTCAATCATTTTGAGAGACCACATGTAGACCTGTTCGCATCCCACCAGAATTTCCAGCTACCAACTTTCCGTGCGAGAACGTCTCATCTGTCAGTCTGGAGGATAGATGCACTGTCAATATCGTGGGACGGCTTGTTGGCCTACGCTTTTCCCCACAATACCCTTGATTCACAGGGTCCTTCTGAAAATCAGACAGTCTCAGACCAGACCAGACTACTCCTTGTAGCCCTTCCGGCCACGCCAGCCGTGGTTCCCCCTCCTCTTACAGCTTCTGGTGGACAACCCTATCCAGCTCCCTCTGCATCCATACCTATTATCCTTACGGGGGGGAGGGGGTTATCCACCCAGACATTTGCAGCCTAGCTCCTTCTGCTTGGGTGCTATCCGGGATAATCTCAGAAATGTAGGTCTTTCTGAAGAAACTGCTTCTCTGGCTGCCAGAACAAGGCGCCCTTCTACAATACGGACTTGATTCTAGATTGGGAAGATACAGGCGGTGGTGATCCGCTAATGAAATTGACCCATTTAAAGCATCTCTAAGCCGGATTTCATCCTTCTGGAAATGCCTCTTCGACGAGGTCAAGAGTCTTTCCACCATTACAAACTATCGTTCGGCCATTTCAGCAATTCACCCAGGCTTTCCAGATGGCTCTACCATCGGGGATAACCACAGTCTAACCCAACCCTACAGACCATGTCTGGGTCATATGCGACCCCAGCACTTCTACTGGCTACAGAACGCTAGAAACTGCGAGGGGATGCATCGAGCAGAGACAAGCAGAGGCGCTGTGGCGTGACACTACCGGAATGTCGCGAACAATGGGGGCTGTCTCAAGCGCCTCCTCGGCCTTTGTTCGAGAATACCCCCTGCCCAATAACAGCTATGGGTTCTAGAGTTAATAAAGAATTACTGCTTTGTCTCTAGTGACCATGGAAATAAGACATGTGCTTTGCAGAGACTTGACTGCCTTCGACTATCCATAGCAGGGATAGTATGACCCTTTATACCATGTCTGGGTCGTATGTGACCCCAGCTCTTCCCCTGGCCACGACACGCTTGAAGCTGCGAGTAGCGAGGGGATGCATCGAGCAGAGAGATGCAGAGTCGCTGGGGCGTGGCCCTACCGGAATGTCGCGAACAATAGATGCTGTCTTAAGCGCCTTCTCGGCCATTGTTGCGCAAATACCCCTTGCCCAATAACAGCCATGGGTTATAGAGTTAAGGACATGTTGAACGAGAGACCACTCACCAAAAGGCTACCCCTGCCTGTATATTAATGAAGTCCTTCATACTATTGCATATCCACCATATGAGCCTATTAGAAGCATTGATTTACTACATTTAACACATAAGACACTCTTCCTTGCGGCCGCAGCTTCTACTCGCCGCCGAAACTGCCTCCAAACTATGTCCACACTCCCTGGTTTTGACCCTCACGGAGTTCGTCTGATCCCAGACCCAAGCTTCATTCCGAAGCATCAAACCCTGGAGTTTGTCCCATGCGATATCTTCCTGCCCAGGATCTCCTCGGTCTTTTCTGTCGCAGAGGACAGATATTGATGCCCTGTCCTGGCCCTGTGGTGCTACATAGATAGAACCAGAAAATTACGCAAGTGTTCTAGGTTATTCATTATTACACAGAGTGACAGAGCCCTTACCGGGCTGCCTCTGAGGACATCATTTCTAACTGGCGCGTGAGGCTCATTGAGCCCCACGCCAGAACCCTATCTCTCAGCCTCATCGAGCACATGATATTAGGTGTCTAGCAGCGTCTTCCATCTTGTTTTCACGTACCGATTGACGTTATTATGAAAGCGGCAGCGTGGAAGACATCTTCCACGTTTGTGTCTTGTTACCTTTCTAACACTCTGACTGCAGAAGAGGGGCCGACCACACCCACAATCATGGTGCTAATCTGTTTTGCATATTGTATCAAAAAAGAGTCAGGTATAGTAAAGCGATGTAAATACTCCAGAACTTACCTGGTTTGGGTACTTACGAGCATTACTCACCTGACTCATTACCCACCATACGTCCCCGGACCCCGGGATCTTCATTGGCCTTCTCTTTGGGATGGCTAGAGATCAGCGTAACGATCTCTATTTAAGCAATTCTGTTGCGCTTTTCACTCTCTAAGCCTTCATTCTCTAGACTCTAATCTCCCTGAGCCTCCGCTTATTTTACCAACGCTTACCGCTGACCTTTACGCCCCACAGCTCCAAAAGCTAAAATCACCGTATCAACGGCTCAGTATATAGCCTACATCGCACAGAACCAGCGTAACACTGCTTCGCGACCAATTCTCTCGATTATTCATTCAAGTAAGTCACTCCTCCTTCCCCCTCTTTAGGTGTTACGTACTGACTTGTAACACATGGACGCCCTCAATATGGACACAGGAATTGTTCTATTTGAGACAATTTGTCTGTTCCACATTGAAGGCTAAAAAGACGGGTGATCAGTAATGGCAAACAATATAGAAAACTGGCCTGATTTAAGTAACAAGAATCATATATTCGTTCAGTCTTACTCCTTCAATTATCACATTATATACATATTTTGGATTGATTTAGGGACCAGTCTTATAATCTACTCTTAGCATATTACCCTCACTATGTGCCAGGTTCGACGAAGGTCCATAAAGTATTCAGTCATCCGTCGCTAAATCGGCTGTGGTTCTGCAATCTGTGTTGGAGATAGCTTCTGCGATTCATGTTGTCGCGAACGCGAAAACTGCTGTAGGCATTTTTTTTGAGGATCCTCCAATCTACCGACGAATGAATCGTAGCCGTTGTAATGGTTAGGCCAGGTCTGGGCCCATCGTTGCGTGTGCTAGTATATTTTTCATAGCACACCGTCAGTTGAACCGCTTGTCTCATGTAACTGATGTTACAAACGTTAGTTGCATAGACTATAGCCTAAATAAGTTATAGGCTAGCGTCATGTATAATGCTTATTATAATAAACACTGACTCTCCAAGCCTAATGAGGGCCTATTTTTATTGAAGGCAAACCATTCGGAAATATTCTGTAGTAGCGCAATCATCTATGTTAGTCGATGAGTCCATCGCGTCTCGTCTTGTTGTGTCTGGAACTTTCCATGTTTCAACGTGTTTGCTATGACGTATTCCCTCTGTGCAATCTCTGAAAATAGCTATGTTGTATCACTCATTGTTTCTGGAACGTTCACTTGTTGACGTAATTTATGAATCAAGTTACATCCTGTATAATTGCATTGTGTCGGTCTCGGTGCCAGGTCACGGGGTCACACTTCCAGTATTAATAGTTGGAGCAGTTACGGGGGCGGTTTGAAAATCTTCGTTCAGGGGTGTACGTCATAGACTAATTGCATATTGTATCAAAAAGGAGTCAGGTAAGTAAAGCTCGTAAATACCAGGTAAGTTTAGGAGTTTATATTTCAATTCAACTTTCTAGAACAATTTGGACACGCTGAACCCAAATATTGTATTAAAGAAGAGTAGTTGCCAAGTCTTAATCTTCTAATTTGCATAAAATCAAAATGGCCACCAAAATATCAATACTAGTATCAAGAAAAGACCTAGGCCTATAATTATAGTCTAAATATGACTTTTTTGGGATAATTTCGACATGCTGAATCCAAATATTGTGTTTTCAAAGCAAAATTCCCAAGACTTGATCTTCTAATTAGCATGAAATCAAAACGATGGCGAGTAAGGTCTACAATGAAAATACCCATTGAAATGACCTGATCATGTTAAACACGACATTTAAAGTCAAATTTCATATATTAAATCATGTTGTTGGGTTTCTGAAGAATTTTTATTAAGTCTCAGTATTGTAATTTTCATAATATCAAAATGGCCTCTATCTGCCAGTCTTGTCTTTTCAAGACAATTATGATAAGCTGAATTCAATTACTGTGTTTCCAAAAGGTATCGTTAAGTTTTAATCTCCTAGTTTGCATAACAACAAAATGGCTGCCAAAACTAATAAATTCGGTTTCACTATAGTCAGAAAAGATTTCAATATACATAAAACATAACTTGCGAGGATAATCTGAGTATGCTGAATTGAAATATGATGGATTCCTGAGCTATATTCGATGTTCTGACCTTGTTCTGACGGCCACAAAAACAAATAAACTTGGTTTGAAGGTGGGGAATAATTGTCCTGGACAGGCAACCCAATGGCAATGGAGAACTCTCTTATCATGATTGATAATGATGTAGCCGTATCACATATGTCCGTATGTTGTTGGAGAATGTGGTGTGCGTATTCATCAGTATGGTTGCGAAGGGCAAAACAGTGTTTGTTGTACTGTATCATACCAATACCACCATGCATGTCGATATGTGAAGCTATACGTTCCTTGCATTCCATGTACATGCGGTCGAAGTTGATTATAACGGGTATGTTTTCTTCCTTCAATCAGTTAAATAGTTCAACTAGTTTACAAAAACTGAATATATAGGCTACTAAATATAACTTTTCAGGACATTTTGGGTAAATTACATGCTGAATCACCAAATATGATGGTTCCTAGAACTATGTTTGACGTTGTGATCGTCTAAATAATGTGCATAAAACAAAAACGCTAAAATAAATAAATTGTTTTTTTGCTAGTACGTAAAATAGTAATTTATTTGAATATAATTATTATAACTCTAATTTTTGAGAAAGTGTGTGATGAATATATTTAAATATGGTCATTTTCTATATACAAAGATATTTGTTAGTTAAACTTGTTTTTCACAAGCAACCTATCCTAGTTTATTTAGAAGTGAAACAATTTGGGTATGTTAAATATTAAACAGTTGACTCCCAAAAATAGTTTTAAATTAGATGTTGATAAGTATTGTTAGATTATGTTGTAATTATTTTTATTCTTGATATTTCTTCTTTTTAATTGCACAATGTGGTAACATAAAACAACAACTGATGATATAGGCTGACAGATTGTTAATTAATAGGAGCGAGAGATGTTGGTCAACAGCAAATAGATACCTTAATTTGTAAAAGAAAAATTAGCATACAGAACTAGACGGGAAACCCAGTGGGCATCTATCATCCATTTGTGAAGATTAATGGACCCACATTTAAATCCTTGTACAATCCGATAATGCTACCCTAATATAATACTGTTTAAGAGAGCTTGCAAAAGAGTGTTGGCAAATATACTGCCAAATGGCGCACACTTTGTCCTGAAACGTTATAGATGGACAGGTGCCAGTTGTTCCATCTTGTAGTCTTGTTCGAATTGAACGTCCTGCTGTTACAACAAGATTAGGTGAGTTACAGTATGCCAGCTCAACTCAAATACATCAATATAGAATTTGATGTAGGTCTTGATCGAAATAGGGATTTTGTCTTTTGAGTCCAATACAAGGAAAAGACACAGTTTAATTGCTAAATTTTGCTATGAAAAATTAGTAAAAATGGTTCAAATATGATTTTGTTCGAGAGGAAGGCTGATCTTACAGAGTTAACATCAGGAAATTTATATCCAATATATCACTTTACAAAAAATTGTGGTTGCACAAGGGTTTGGAGATGAACTAGAGGTCAACTGGCATGACTAATGTAGTTTGGTCTGTTGGTACAACACAAGAAGAAGCTAATAGCTAGGGTTGTTGCACCATGTCATTCCGAAAATAACGAACAGCATGGAAGCTATTCAAAGAAAATAACTGCATAGACTGTGGAGACGGCTAAGTTAACAGTGTTTTTATGTACAGAATGTACGATATTAACTACAGAAACTTGAAGAAACAACTGCATGGACTGATGGAGACGGCTAAATTAACAGTGTTTTTATGTACAGAATGTACAATATTAACTACAGAAACGCAAAGAAATAACTGCGTGGACTAATGGAGACGGCCAATTAACAATGTGTTTATGTATTAACTACAGAAACAAGTGGTACAATGCGTTTCTCACACATTTTGCAAAGTAAATTTGTAAAAAAACTGGTTTTCTGCATTATCTGATAGCTTGTGGTATAACTAGCATATATTTGTAATTCAGCCAGACAATTATTACCTGGTTAATGAGTCTCTAACTAATTAATAGCTCATCAATAATTTGGCAAATTATTCCGGTTTGCTATTTCATCCCGCTTGAAAGCCCCACCTGTTCGAACTACTAGTCAATAGTGACCGCGCATATATACTTTAGGTATGGTGTGCAGCACATGAGAGACAACGCTGGCTGCTCCTTTATCTACGTTATCTAGTTCGAATTCTTCCATAACAGTCCGCAAATATGCTGGCATTTTTCAAAACGATACGACAACAACTGCTGTAACCAAAGATAACTTGTTACTTTATACCGAGGAACATTACTGGCATGCTTCGAGACGATATAAACATTCTAAAACACGCAATGTGCCACTGATCAGAGTGCGATATTTTCTGCAACTCGGCAAACTCACCCCAGTACACACAGTGCACATAGTTCAGTTGATTGGGTATCGAATACATTCATAATATAGTGAAACGTTTTTAATGAATAATGATTACTTGTTCAAATGCAGTGTGCCTGAATAGTATTCCATGATAGTGTCGTGTAATAGTAGGATACCCTGTATGTGCTAATGCATAATGTGTATCACTGTGCGCCTTCAAATTGCATCACAGGGATTTTGTCACTCCGTATCCGAATAGAATGAAGGCTATGGTATCTTTAATTTTGCGTATATGTTCGAAGTCCGAATTCATAGGCTTGTGTACCAGAAATTAGGACGCGGCTTGCTTTGACAAGGGTGAATCCTCTGTTTTGCGAGTCTCAGCGCAGATCTTCCCACGGCATTGATTTAATGTATTTCTTTGAAAACGCTGACTGTCACGTATTTAGGAAAAATCCCAAACGGTGGACAAGTGGAATGTGAATCTAGGGAAACTCTTACCGGCAACACAAAAAACCCACACGAGAAAAACTGGGCAAGATTTTAAACTTATAATAGGCTTATACTGTTACTTAAAATGGTACAGTTGTTGAGATGACTCAACGATATAGTAATATGACGATAATACAAAATTCGTGTTTCACCTGAACACCTCACATTCACTTTATGTGGAAATCAAACAACTACCCCTAATCGGGAACTAATTGGGTGGGGCGATGATCTCGCAAAGCTCCTTGAAGGTCAACTGGATTACTCCCCTCATAAACAACGTCCCGTAAATATGCCTGAATGTGAATCCTCAAATACTAAATAATTTGTGTGATGTCAATCACTACAATAGCCTGTCTTATTATTACGACACGGGGTTTAAATATGTTTGCCCCCTTTAATAATGTATGCTTTCTTTTTTCCCTGTAATAATTAATAATCAATTATAGTTACATGTTATGTTATCACAATAAACTGGTCTATATATCACATCGTTGGGGTTTCGAGTTCCTACTTTTCAATTGCTATTGAACTCCGATAGAACAATATATATGAATATCTAATAACCTGTAACTATAATGTTTCAGTTCACACAATCATACAATGTATGATTGACTGGACGATACAGAACTACCGTATTATATCACAAAGTCTCGGTATTTTCCGTAAGCCATTCAATAATCTGTAAGTACGAGCACCGCCACTACAAGTGGTGTGCCCCCATGAAGACGTGGGATAAGAAACTTCTCTCCCCCAAGTGAGGACGACCACCCGTCAGTATAAGGTATGTAAAAATAGGGAGCTGTAATTAAAATACACACATTAATAATACAGGTTCACACAATTACTGACAAAATGGTGCTTTTCTATGCTGCACAGGTTTTCACATAAAACCCAAGCATGCAAACGGTTGTTTTCTCAAAGGAACGTATAACGAGACTGTCGTGAATTAAAATACAACCAATATTTTCCACTACCAATTTGAGCAAACCGTGCCCAACACACACAACGCCAAACTATACACATGGAAAATATATATACATATATAACGTATATAAACATATACAATGATTTGCGACACTGCATAGCTCTGCCTGCGCAAAACAAGTACCGTATATACAATACATTATAATACAATGGAGCCATCCATTACTCCCGAGGGTATCACTATACAACGCTAAAATGCTCCAGCACTGTACCGGAGAAGTGACAACCCCA
>JAODUJ010091058.1:0-11594 GCA_027564615.1 Psolus chitonoides | reverse complement strand
ATAATAGGACCATGTACTCATTATGAGAAACAACCAAATCAAGTGTGAACTCGATCTGATCAGGCATTGTCGATTTAAGTGAATTAACAAATACCAAAGATACTTGATTTTTTTGTTTAATCAATGTTTTACCCCAATGACTTTACCCCAAAAAGTTCACCAAAATTAATAGCGACTATGTAGTTGTTATGATGAACCTACACGCCAAGTTTGGTCGATTCAGCGTGTTCACCAGAATTAGTGTTTGCCCTCTGTTGACATCACATGACCTCTGACCTCTCAAAAAAAACACTAGGAATCATCGTGTTCTCATTATGAGGAACATGCATACCAAGTATGAATGTGATCGATACCGGCATTGCAACTTGACTTACTCATCGTGTTTACAACGTGAGTGTCACTCAGACAGACATACGCTTCAGAGACATGGACCTTGAAATCTGAGGACCCTAGAAAACTAAGAGTATTGGAGATGAGGCGTCGTGGAACTATTCTTGGTTTTACTAAAGCCGATAGATTCAGAATCGCTGACATTATTAAAAGATCGAGCAGCAAACTATGATAGACCACATCAAGTCACGTGATTGAGCAGGTTTGGACACATCATTTGATTACCCGAGGACAGTTACGTTTATACTGCATATAACGATCCAGCTAAGCCCCAGAGGAAGCCCATGCACCAAAGATATGATCTGCTATAATCCGTGAAGATACATATCCAAAGTTCCTTTTTCTGGAGCTGTTGACAGGGGGAGCTGTAGAGGAGACGTACGCAATATGTTTTATAACTAGAAATTACATTCTCTTAGTAAAATTACCTGTATTCTCTTAAGACCTGATATTTTCGGTGCATCTTCAGCCAGACAAAATTCATATAGTTTACAATGACCCTTCTTCGACAGTAAAACTTTCCTTGTGGACAAACCGGGATGGAGAAACTACAATGAAAAGCATACGCAATAAATTTATTCGTACATTAATGCTCCACAAATAGAGCAGTATTACAGTCTTCGTGAATATATTGGTTCAGCTGTCAGTGATTATTTCTTGGATAGCCTCCCAGCACTATAGTTTATCAGTAGACTATCTAAATATAAATATGTGCGTTTCTCACCGAACAAGAATGTGAACGAAAAACAACCCCAAACCTTCCAAAGTTTCGTGAGCCAGCTTGAATAATTAGGATTATTCCTCTTTGTGCATCACATGTTATTGATCGTCAATATTGACATATATTATACCTAACACAAATAAACCCAACTTCAAGTATGCACCACTTCCCCCTCCCTGTATGTTTCACTTCGAATGGATTATAAACGGAACGTGATATTTTACGAGACAGGTTAGTAGTGGAGCTGAACATTGGCAATATCATTGAGGATCCTACCCCAAAAGAGTGTAAAGCTTCCATTCCTCCAAGGATACCAGCTATATGTCGCATAACTTCAGGTACTGAGATGGGAATGAATGAGGTAGTCTCCGCGTAAAGGTCGAAGGCCACGGTCAACCGTTGCTCAAGGTTTTCACAGACAAAGTGTTCAGTGATCAGATAAAGAGCTGAAAATGATTTTTTTTGAGAAATTTGTGAAATGTTTAGAGGTTTAATCAATAAAGTTATGGTATATCAGTGGAACACTAAAGGAGATGGATTACCGTAGCTCAAAGGTTAATCATGAAACTGCACATAAGGGTGTTCCAATTTTTTTTTATGTCATGATCCTCAATTTGTGCGCCATCTACGCAGACACCTTTCAGACGAATGTCTGCGAGTTACTTATTAATTACTCAGATACATACGTACTGCGTACAGTTTAGGTTTATTAAAACTGCTACATAAACAACGTTAAATGAAGATGTCAAATAACGCAACTTACATTTTTCAATACCAATACCTTCAATATTTGTAAGATAATTCGTCTCCGGTAAATCTAAAGCTCTTTTCACAAACGCATCCCAGTGAATGATCTTTTTCCTCAAAATTGACTCTAGGATGAAAAATACATTTATAATGCATTAATGCACTAATTACACTTACGGTTCTCATCAATTCGTCATGTGGGCTAAGTGCCACATTTATTGTGAATATTGCGGAGCTTATCAGCAACTGTAAAATAACATTTATTGCCACAGTAATAGATTTAATCGTAACTAGTATCCTGTTCTTCAAATCGATGTTAGGTCTCTCATTAAACTTCCATTGAACTTTCCCATTATGCCAGCCGTAGTCGTGATATACCCCACCCCACCATGTTCAGCATCAAGTGATTCTAACATTTCCATATGTCGATATTTATACATGTTACGGTTGTTAATATTAAACATTTATTAACTTCAGTAGATGTTATTATTGTGCCCATATATCAGTTATATATTCGTCTGAATTTGATATGTTACAGTTGTTAATACTACACACTTATTCGCTCCAGTAGATGTTGTTATTGTGCCCATATATCGGTTATATATTCGTCCCATTTTACCTGTTACAGTTGTTAATACTACACATTTATTTGTTTCAGTCGATGTTATCATTGTGCCCATATTTCAGTTACATATTCTATTTTTCACATATTACAGTTGGTAATACTGTCATTTATTTGCTTCAGTAGATGTTGTTATCGTGCCCGTATATTGGTTACATATTCGTGCCATTTTTACCTGTCACAGTTGTTAATAGCCTACTACACATTTATTTGCTTCAGTTATTATGCCCATATATGGGTTATATATTAGTCTTATTTTTACCTGTTACAGTTGTTAATACAACACATTTATTGGTTTCAGTAGATGTTGTTATTGTGCCCATCCATCGATTATATATTCGTCCCATTTTCAGGTTCACGATGAGACACATCTCGTTCTCACTATAAATTATGTTTTTGTTCGAAGCTGCCTCTTTCACGGCTGAATAGTAATGGTTGTAATCTATAAGAGAGAGTAATTCATATTGCAGTAATGTATGAAAGAAGGTAGTACGAGTAATAAGATTATTCTTTTAGCAGATTACACAGTTGTGACAGAAATGTTATAGAAGAAAATGTAATCTATATATGGACGGAAATAAAAGTCATAGTTATGAAGGAAGGGCATATTTATGATAATAATATAGAAACCAAAGCAATAGCTATGACAGTAATATACGAAGGAGAGTATAACTGATAGTTATGGTCAAGACGATTGTGGGGGGGGGGGGGACATTTTGGTTGAGAGGTGGTTTTGCATTTCTCACCGCCGGCCATATTTGCTAAGCATCTGCAAAATATTTCTTTCAGTGAAGTCTAATATGATTTGTGAGCAACATTGTCATCAAAATGCAGCATCAAAATGATCAAAACTACGCTGAAATCATATGAGGTGTGTTTTTACGGTTGCGTTAACAAATGGATATAGTCTGATGGCATGAATATGTATATAATCCGTAGATAGAAAATTGTACGAAAATAGACACCATATTTAGGTCTCTCTGTAACATCATTAGTATAAATTTAGCCCTTAAATTGGTATTCTGGGTGAGGAAATGTCCTCGTGATAATAATACTATGATAGTTATCTATGATAAAGGTTACATTTATGATAATAATCAGAATAGTTCTGATTTGAATCAGTAGACGACAAATGTACTCTTTTTTATTTGTTGTTATACAAAAGAAATGCTTATGAGTTATACACATTTCACTGGATGTAAAATTGGTGATAGTAATGATTTTTGTAATATTTCAAGTGATGCTCACTTGGCTCACTCTCCGCAGAATGTAATGTCGTATCTTCCTTACTCGGTGGTAGATCAGGTAGGTCTAATCTATTAACGGGAAAATTCAAATATTAACATATCAAGTTCTATGAAGTTACAGTAGAAATATGTATTAGGTGTAAGCTGTTGCAGTAATAGGTTACTGTATTTTCCCGAATACATTTTAGCCTTCTTTAGACATACGACGTGTGATAATGATAAACATGACAAGAATTACAATATTAGGCAAAATTGAATACAAGAATAACACAACAGTCAAATGTTGAAGGAATGCAACCATGCAGAAGGAAATTTAAAAACATTTATAGTGTGGTCCCATTTCGAATAAATTATAATAACGTTTTATTCCTTTAACACAAATTAAATACATGTGTTATAATCATTAGTAAATGATTTGCGGATAATTGATGGACCATGTAAGTAAAATCTTACTTCGGTGGATTATGGAAACTTCTGTGTAAGGCTGTAAGAGAAATGTGGAAGACTTTAGTAAATCTGTTCCTCCACATATACTTATAAAAACTGAAAAGACATGATATGATAACTAGAGTAACTGAAATTAGTCGCTCTTCTCATCAGGAAAATCCATTCACGCACCACATATAGACTGACACGCTTTATGTGATCTTCTGTGTATTTATGTATTTCCTCATCTGCCTACTGTACATTTAGTAACGAGAGATATTTTTATTCTTTGCTCTTCAAATATCATAACCTCAAGTTTCAGACATTGGCGTAGGAGTGGAGGGGTTCGTCGGAGCAAAGATGTCCCACTCCCCCTCAATGCATTTTTTCGGGCAGGTTTGTGAAAAACATTGCAAGTGTGTAAGAAATGGGATGGGGGGGGGGGGGGTACAATGAACTAATAGGTACAAACAACAATTAAACACGGCGATTGAGACATCTAGACATAGATTCTCTCTCCCTTGCTCCTACGAGCAACATTTTTCTGATCACTAATAGATTTATTCTCCTGCGCTTACAATGATTACAGAAAGCGTTACTTTGGTTTTCAGTGTTTGGTTTCATATCAAAAGCCGAAAGGAATTCTAACGTTACTTACATGAAGCTCTCCGTTCCTTTAGTAATGAGACATCCTCTACATCTGCTACACTATTAGAGAAAAACGTTCACTTACTATTCAAGACAATTTGTTTTCTTTCTTACCACGTATTAATGATAATTTACGTTGGTTCAGATAGAAAGTCAAAGGTTATAAACATCATTGACATTTCAAGGGATGTTCTTTCGTGGCCAGGGTGGTTATTCCACCAAATACAGATGCGAAATTGAACAAATATCCAATATATTATATTTTGAAGCATAATGTTTAACATGGGGTCTGATTGAAAGATAAAAACGGTTTGTTCAACTCATTTCAATGTGGAAACAAGTAAAACAAAGCACTAAAGTGGTATCAAATTTGAATGATCATAGGGGTATTGACATTATTACAAGAAATAAAAAGTTTAAAAGTAACCAAATGATAGATGATTAATGAATTGAGTCACTTTAATGTTGACTTTATACTCACGATTTTTCAGAAAATTCTTGAGGATTGAATAAGAAAATTAACAAAATCATAATTTAATTAGATCCACTCAAGATTTTTTGTTGTTGTAATTTTGTAGTAGGCTACATTATTACATAGAGAGGCTACGGAAATTAAATATCCATTTATGAATGCAGACAATTTTCAGTATTTACTGTTGCAAAGTTCTATTCAATTGTTTTTCTCTGATTATTTAGATACGACAAGCTCGTTAATAATTGATATGACGTCATATTACCCTTAGTATGTGTCCTCATTCGTAGGTGATCACTTTCTCGTAGATGGAGATCAGTATTTCTATAACAGAATAGGCTATTATTAGATGGATTTAATTTGGTAATATTGGTAATATTGTCGTTGAAGTCCTTCTTAAAAACTTTTGAAAACTTCTATGAGATATTTCGCATTGTTTCAAGAACAATAATGAAAATAATGCACACCTCATACACATTTAACAAAGATTAATAATGACAAATGTGTGTATTTAGGAAATAAGGCGCACAACCTCTAATGTGGATTCTGAACAGTTAAAATCGTCCACCTTCGAGAAATCCAGAATCATTACATAAATAGCATCTTCATCCTTGAAAAGTAGCATAACCTAATTTTTGCTCTTGTATATTTCAGAAGTAATATTGTACCTTTTATCCCCAGTGGCGTAACGTTGGGGCCGGAATCCACTCGGCGATTGCTAAGATGGGCAGTTGCCCCTTTTGCCCTAAAAAAACGGCCCTGTATACCACAAACTTATTCCAAACTGTTCCCTGTGTTGACCTGTTTGACTTATAATCAAATTATCCTTGATTGACAAATAATGGTGTTTATAACATTTATTATGTTGACCACTCCTGATGTAAAATGACCTCTTTCCTCTCTAAAACAGTGATAATCATGTATAATGTAGGCTACTCGTTATAGGAACGTACAGGTAAATTATGAATTATATTAAATTTGGCCATACCAATTCATTGTGTTTGCAAACATGTACATACCATGTTGTCTCCATGCATCATAAACAACATGGACAATGTGCTTATGATTGGCAATGCCGGACTTAGACTAAGCTATGGAAAGCATGGAGATACCCCTTGTTAAAAAGTTACGCCAGAGGGTGCACCCTAAAACAGTACCTCTGAAATGTTGTTAGGCCCCTACGGATTGTAAGGCCCTAAGCTGTATACTATTTAGCCCAGGCCTAAATCCGGCACTGATGATTGGTATTCCAAATACTAAGTATTATATATACATTCAATTGCAATTGCAATTAGATATACATTCAATTTACAGCTTTTTATAAATATTACATACCTACCGTGAAGATTTTGTTTCTGACCTCTGTTGACCTTATCTGATCTCAAAAACAATAAGTACCATACATTCACTACGAGTGTATGAGCTCAATCCACCTCTGACTAGTCGTTGAAGTTTGTCAAGGTCTTTAGGATTTGGAGTCTGCTGACCACATATAAACTTCGATTTCCACCAAAACCAATAGGGGTCATGTTCTTTCTACGGGTACTCCCGTGGCATTTTAAAGAAAATCTCACTAGTGGGATAAGTACGTTAGGAGGCTCATTTCCCACTCGGATGGTACACTATGACCATTGTTTCTGACGCATGTCACAGTGACTGCGAACAAAGCGGGCCAAATTTTGATGGGTTAATCGTGTCCGATCCTCGGTCCAAATGAAATGAATAAACGACGAACATTGCAGGTCAAAATTCATCAAATTCCTCCGCCAGAGGAGTGGTGTGGCATCACACAGACGCGTCGTTTTTCTTGAAAATAGATGAAAAGGGCCCAGTGACTAGTTGGGGCAACAATCTTAATTTTGTCTTCAGTACTCGGGCAGGAAGAGGACCTACTGGGACAAATGACCCACTGGTATGTATACTACATGCTCTGGATACTCCACATACTAAGTATGATCTACATCTGATACAGCCTCGACAAGACACATTACCTACAGTGTATATTTTAGTATTTGTTACCTCAGATTACTTTTAACCTCTATCAAAAAAAAAATAGGTAGCATTACCTCATTATTATTTTTATCATCATAAAAGTTTAAACAAATTATGTCGAAGTTTGCCTTATCCAGTTGGGGTGTTTACAAAGTTGTCAGTGTCTGACCTCAGACCTTTGACCTTCGACATTTGCTAAATTATAATCTTCAGATAATATCGTGTTTTCAAGTTATAGTGTTTACAAATATAATGTTCATAAAAATCAATAGGTATACTTATGTGGGTCATCCACAGTATTGCTTACTGGGTTTACAAGCGGCGTCACAGACACACCTGTGGTGGATCCGGAAGTGAATTCTAGGGGGTGTGAACCATGTTTACACGTGCTCAAATATCATTTCACAATCAATTTAGGAGGGACAAATCATGGAATGTGTGAAAAAATGCCATTGACTTGACAATTGTAGGGGACGAATGTCCCCTGCGCCTCCTCATGGATCCGCCACTGCATACACATAGGCCTACACACACAGACAGGCAGACGCACACAACCGTGACTGCATAAATTCCTTTTTTCTGAGAACAAGGAATCAAAAATATAATGTTAGTATCAATTAAAAGGCCATGATCAGTTAAGATACACTCACGGTGTGATGTCTGTCGACATTGAAGCTGTAGAGAATGGAACAAATATCAGTTATAAGATATAAGATTAATGATTGAGATATAATTTATATATTCGTTCAATTACTGCTATACATACCATTTGTAAATATATTGAAAAGGCCATTAAACTATGGTGTAATTTGATAAAATTATGTGACATTGTCAGTAGATTCAATCATGTTGAACAAACCTGTCAAGATGTTGTTTAATTCAAACCAGAAAGCCAAAGGGTTGATTCCTTACTTGCCAATTGGCCAGTTGTATAAAGCCACTACAAATACAGTATTCATTCTGATAGAAGCGCACTGCGCGAAGACAAACATAAAACTTAGCATACTTTTTCAGATTTTGACCTCTGTCGATCACGGCTACCAAAACCAAGAGGGATCAACTTGATCCGGTTGTATTAGAGTGTTTACAATGTTTTCAGTCTTGGACTTCTGTTGACCTCAGATGACCTCTCCTAAAACAATAGGGTTCAATAAGTTTCTTGTACTCATCATGAGAAAAGCTACACACCGAATTTGAACTTGATCGGACCAGGCATGGTTGGCTTAGCGTGTTTACAAGGTTTTCAGAGTTTGACCTCTGTTGACCTCAAATGACCTCTGACCTCTCCCAAGAACGCTGGGAATCATGTACTCATTATGGGGAACACACATACCAAGTATGAACTTGATCCAACCAGGCATGTTTGACTTATCGTGTTTACAATAAAAGCGGCACGGACATACATACACACACATTCATACACACATACGCCAGCATGACTGCATAGATTCCTTCGGACTTCGGAATGGTAATTTATAACATGATATATTTATTATTGAAGCTCTTCTATGCTAACTGCATTAAGAAGATGAGATCACCATTGTGTTCACAAATGAAAGGAAAACACATTTTTTCAATTGTATTACCAATGAGTAACTGTTGTCAAGTCGTCTAGCATATACACGAGTTATTTATGATAGTAATATAATTTCAGATACACTTAGCCCAAATACCTCCCGCCATGAAAATTATGTGTAGGTAACATGTTCACTTATACCTCTCACTTTCTTGGCTATAACGTATACCCAGAACACGAGAAAGCAGGCGCATACAGCTATTCCAACAACGATCAACAACGCCGGATGCACGTACGGAATGGTCTCGTTTTGAGCAGTCGTGACTGTAGTAAAGTAACGTGCTAGGAAAAGAATGAATCGGTTATTTGTTTGTTAACTCAATTACACTAGATCGCTCCTACCATCCGATACGCAGGATCGATGCAGTAACTACTGGAGAAAGTTAATAACACATAACACATGTTAAACCAGGATACGGTACTTACTGGTTATGAATAAAGTTAGGGTTAGCGGTGTTGAAAAATTGTTACACACTCCAGTAATTACTGGCGAAAGTGACGAACGTGCATCAGTAGTTACTGTATCGACTATGCGAATCGGTTGCTCCTACAAATTGTGGATACTGTAATGGGTCAAACGTGGTAACATATCGAAATAAAAAAGGACCAAAATTATGGATGGGATCAGAGTTTAAACTGCAGAAGATGTATACCTGCAGGAAATAAAATCAATGCGGCAATTGTTTCTCCGTCTTTGGAAAGCAGCGTACCCTAATGTTTACTCAATCAACTATAACTCAGGAGCACTCGGCAAAATAAGAGTGTTGAATTCTTATACTTTCACCGATCATGTCGTAGAATTAGTCAGTCACTTTAAAATTTTATTTTGTTCTTTCATTCTACATGGAAATTTTTCGTTGTTTTAAACTGAACATGTCTTAGTTATCACTGTACGTTAATATGGTGGTATTTATGTATGTTTAGGTCACGGAACATTTACTCTCACTACTATTAGTCTAGTAGCATACACCCGAGATCTATTTATGCGCCTCTTTCGTACAATATAGTTTACGGAGTTAGAGGAGTGTGTTTCCTGAACCTTCAATTGAAAAAGATTGTATTGACAGATAGCCCTATGAGTATGACATTGGTTAGATTTTTGGGATACATACGACTCAAAACTGTCTTACCAAATCCCCCCCCCCCCCCAAATGGCTAAAGCCGCTCCGATCCTGTCTAAAGAAACTTATGTTCTTCTTTTCCTAGTAAATCCTTGGAAACATGATAATTACACGAAGACATACATGATTGAAGATATGTTAATGTTGCAAATATTGTAACGCAGTGACTTGACTGAAAGAATGGAAACCTATATTAAACATGCCATATCGAATAATGTGTTTAAGTTTTACCCCACATATGCTTCAATAAAATCATAAACATGTCATTGAAATTTTTATTTAGGCAGAAAATAAGATAGACCTCTATGGGACATCCTATCTTTCGGTGAACTAACGAGATTCTCATAATTTGTAACTCTAGTAACTCAAGTCATGACGTAGTTGGAATGGTCGTTACATAAACAACGGGTTCCATGAGTGATTCCATTTGTTGTTTTGTTACTGTCTAATAACACACAGCATTGTTGTAGATTCAGAATCCTATATTCTAGTCCTGTTCTACGGTATCGAAAATATTTACCTGAAGTGGCATCAGATGACGTACTTGACGTGAGACCGTGACTGTCTGTAATTTTAATATAAAAATAGTAAATGTCAGCCTCCTCCCTCAACCTACCTCGACCACCAGCTCTCTAGGAAAAAACAACAAAACAATTGAGAAATCCTAATAGAGGAAGCTTTTTAAAATGGTAACTAAACACTATGAATCTAACAACAAATGCAATTCAAAAATTGGGGCCACGCCTCATAAAAAAGGTATGGAATATGTTTTGATGTATTTTCGAAGACGCTCTTTCAGAATATTTCGGTCAAACCTAATGTAAAAACTGCTATTTTCAAAATGAACGTTAAAATTTGATGAACTACCTGAGCCCATGTCCGAAAAAGAAGGGTTGAATATGTTTTCTGCTATTTCCGAAGATGCCAAACCAAAAATGCTGGGTCAAACCTCCGGGAAAATGTGAAGAACTCCTAATTAGAGGGCGCATTTAAAATGGCCGCCAAAATTCTATAATATAAGGTAGCGCACCACCATTAATTTCCCTATTGACTTACACACTAAATCGACTTCGTTCTTGGGTCCCCAGAGCCCACGAGAAGTTTTTGCCAGGCATATGCCACCAATCATCGTGAAGCTGACAAGTTTTCCCATCATGGTGCTTACAAATATCCATACCATGTCCATGACCATTGACTATCATGGTGCTTACAAATATCCATACCATATCCATGACCTTTGACTTCTTGAGCTAAAAGAGGTTGAAGTTAGCATGGGTGTTTTCGGCACCTTGCCCTCTGTCAGAAATCCAAATTCTCTCATTCTCAAACAAGAAATCTCTTGCTCGAGTACTCTCATACTCACACCATATGTACTTTCAGTTTTAAACCAAATAAGGTTGAAAAAGTTGAAAAGAGTATTTAAAAAAATATAAATTAAGTTAGGCCTACTTCACAAAAGATCATTAAAGTTGTTAGATTGGCCATCCAAGATTAAATTAACGTCCATATTCTGCATTTTGGTCGCCATATTGGATTTATGCAAATTACTCAAATTTGCATAGGAGGCTTCCTTAGTACTTTTGGTATGTTGTACTGGACATTTTACTGGAATGCTGTGTCACAAAAAATCTT
>JAODUJ010090947.1:0-11595 GCA_027564615.1 Psolus chitonoides | reverse complement strand
TGCCTCAAGGAGACTGTAATTAGTGAAATTGATAGCACCATTTTGCATCTAAGCTCTTTCCTGGGAGCAAAAATTTTCCAAAGGGGAGGGGGACACCCTTAGACCCTCCCCCAGGACGGCGATCAGAAATGTGCGCCCCCCCTTTCTCAGAATCCTGGATCCGCGCCTGGGTATGTATAATATATGGAAGGGAAATTTGTCAGCTTTATGATCGTTTAAATTTTACTATATTTTTGGAAAGCACGGCGGATTCTGAATGAATATACCAAAAATGGTAGCCTTCCAGAGGCGATCCTACCAAATAATCCCGAAATAGCATTCTTCCGTTTGAACAAACAACCAACGATATTTTCTCTTCTGGATGACGTATTGACTAATTCATCGGGCTAAGTTGAATCTTTTAGAGTGACTTCTTAGCTTTCTGCCAGTAGGCCTATATATTTAATTTTGTTCGGTTGAAAGAAACAACAGGCGAATTTCAGTTGAAAATAAAGATACCCTCTGAAATGTCAAATTGTGTTATTGTTCTCGTCACGCACTTAGAGCAGCGGATTCCAAGGTCATGTCAATTAAGTCGGCACACACACTCCACACTTTCTCTCATTTCCCTCTCCCTCACTGCTCCCCCTGTATGAAACAAACTTACGGAACGTCTGCTTATTTTCTGGTTCCATTACGGGCGAAATTCGGCTACGTAGTCACCTTCTATGGAAACATATCCCTCGAAAGATACAAATTTGCACAGAATGGTATTGCCAATATTGTTTTCTACATCATACGAAATGTAGACAGACACTGCGGTATAATACATGTTTAATTCAGTAAGTATATGGGCTAAAGTAGATTTTTTTATCTGTCAAATTCTTGGAAACTACCTTAAAAGTATAAAAACATCACTGATTACCACAAAAAATGGTTGCAAGTTATTCTTTTAATGTTCAGGGTGGCCATTTCAAAATTTCAAAATGGCACTTTTTACACCAAATTTTGCCTATTTGTTTTCTTTTATTTCTAACTATCCGAATATCGAAGTCCGAAGAATATACAACGAAATTGAATCCAGAATTCCACTACTCTATTCTGTCCTCTTTTTGGTCAAAGTTTTGTCGTTATGTAATGAAGACTGTTGGTAGTGAACACAAAATAACTTTATTGCTATCTGGCAACCCTGGTCCAGATCACACTACAAATCCACAATCGTTTTGCTGATGAAACGTTCAGTAGACACGAAAGCCATGTTAATAACAACATTTTGAATGATTTACAATCATACCAAACCAATATCCAGGATATACAACACTAGGTGAGAATATATATCACAGTTTCATAGTTTTTGCCTGACTCAGAGGTGAATTGCGACAGGATAACTGAGCTAGTTTTTCTAGATTTCCGAGTCGTCATGGAGTATAGGCCCAGTAGTCAGCATGCAATTTCACTGCTTTGTAGTACTAGCGCAGCAGTTCCATATAACAGGGTTAAACTAAAGACCAAGATAATATGGGCATCAATGGATGACATTGACAAGAAATTTGACACACCAGACGGGGGGAAGTTTCCATGGAATAGCCATAGGAGTATAGCAATCATCAGATTGCAACTGAAAACCACTCCAATCCAGTAGCCAGGGTCAATTGTCCGAAACAATAATGCATGTTCCACAAACTGTTAATCAGTTGTAGCCGTGCACTATCGAAGTTTACACTATGCCGAGTACAAGATGGGGGTATACGATGACATCTGTGACTCTTCACAATCAAACGACATTAGTTGGATGACAGCTCGCTTCTGTAACAGAGCAGACTCTTCGTCAAATGTAGATTTGTATGATTTTGACACTGTTATATCACAACCCCAAACTTATCTGCTCTCAGTAGATCGCATCATGACGAACACAAGCTCACTGATGACACAGAGGACATACCGACTAATCAGTTAGATGCAAATCAACATGTGCATCTCTGGTCCGCAGTATAGTTCATTAGTGATTGATAACAGTTTCAGTCTCCCAATTTTACAGGCAGCTGCTCATGAATGGTCTCTCTCATATTTACTGCCTCAGACCAGCTGAATAAATTGAATACAGTTGTATCCGGAAACAGCAGCAAACTTGTTGTGACCTTAGACATGAACCTATGTAAGAAAGTTGTCAAACTTGAACATATTGATCCGCAACAAATGGGTATTCAACCCAGGGGCCTTTCATACTGTGATATGTGCACTTTAGATGTTTGGGTCGGACGATTGCAGGCAGTGGTCTTGACCAGGCATGGATGGAAGCAGATTTCTACAGTATTGTTACAGTAGCTCAGATAATTAATTTCAATCATCACAACAGAGCAATGCAAGCTCACCAAATAACTCTTCAGGCACTGTTTGAACTCTGGCTGGAAGCTTCATGATCACCCAGCGTTACGCTGATCTCTGATAGCAAGTGTGAAACAGTTGACAGATATGATGCATGTAGGACCAAGCAAGGTGTTCTTGAAGCACACCAATCATTTCTCGTGGTGCTGGAATCCCTGTACCTCGAGAAATAGTTAATGAAATATGATGCAATCCGCAACAAAGATCCGACTAAGTGGGCACGCATGAAGATGCGGCAAGTGATGCCACTGTTGCAGTATCAGAGGGCCATACGTGAGAGCAATTGGTTAATATGTTTGTCATCTATTTCTTCGCATGCTCCAGCTTAGATTATGCTCAAAACATGCCTGAGTACATTGCCTGCATGCAGGACATAGAGACAACCGACCCAGAGCTTTGACAGGACTTTGTCAATGGTGGGTTTGTAGTCAAAACCAGTACCACGATTATAGCTACACGCATTGGTGTTGACCAGGCATTATAGTGCCTCAACAAATCTACCGGAGGTCAAGGCAGGATTTCTGAGATAACATCTTATCCCGCAACATTACTGAAATGTTGTCTTACTGCTCCCGACTTGGCTCGCCACGCTGAAGAGATCGAACAAATGGTATTAGTCCGCACCATGATATATCTAACACTAATGTTGCTCGACAAGAACATTCAATTACATGACTGGAGGCAGTTTTAGAATATCGTAGCTTATTCAACAATGGAATTAAAAGTGGGAACAATACTACAAGAAGACATATGTTCAAGCTCATGTCAAATAATATTATTGCTGAGGAAGTCCGATTAAGCATCATGGCAACAGAAGATGTCGGCCTGGAAGCGTACAGAACGTATGTAGATGAACGCAGGCTATATTTGGGAATGGTGACATATGGGACAAAATGACTAAAGTCAAGATACTGACCTGGAATGATGCTGCAAAGATTATCAAAGTGAATAATGGATCTAGATTTTGCAACTACATTACTGTTTGCTAGATTGTTGATTATTGCCTTTTCAAGAAAGTATTTGTCTGGAAAAAGTAATTGGCTTGCATGAGTTTGCTACATGGACAGACATAGTGCTCATGAAACCAGATGGCTCTATTCATCCTACCACAGATAAGAGCAAGGGGACAAGCTCCTGGTAGATCTCGTGTGAATAGCAGTAAAACTTCCATATCATCTACATATGATGCAGGAAATGTTGAAGGACTCTTGACTTGTTTTGTTATCAATGGAATGGCAGGAGTGTAGGAGTTGATTAATGGTTGTGAAGAATTTGAAGATTTGTAAATATACTTGCGACATCATATGTCGAACTGATAGATATGGAGGCTGGTGATTATTGTCAAGTCGGCGTTATATTGATTAACTACACAAAGGTACATTCATTTAAGGAGTGTACTAGGGAACGCGAAGGCAATGCGAAGGGAATCAAACCCTACGTTGTCAAAGATTAAACTTGCATGAAAGACAAAAAGTTATTTCTCCCCAGTAACGACACAAAGATTAACTTACCTTGTTCCTCTCCCAATAACGCATAAACTACATCACAAAGGTCATGACTGCAACAGCCAAGCTGTCCTGATAAATTACGAATGCCATATCATGACTAGCGTCTACCCAGTACACAGGAAGAGTCAGATACTTATGATTTACCATGCCGTTGCTAGCACTGGGCACAATGTAAACATATATTCACAGGACACAGATGTGCTCCTCCTAGCTCAACGAAGAGTGCCATAACTTGGCTGACACTCAGTTTTAACTATGAACACCAGTGAACGTCGTCATAAAGTCTTTCTGCAGCCTGTATATGATCAGCTTGGTCCAGAGAAAGCTGATACTTTAGTCAACTGGCATGCCTAATAAGATGTGACACTACAGGACACATTCAAGGAAAAGGAACGAAAGGCTGTTTTATAGCAGGTCATGATGTGTTGGCAACACAGGCGACGATGTAGATGAACCATCTACGGAAGTGCTTAATAGTTGTGAAGAGTTAGTGTGTTTTCTATTTTGTACTGGGAAGGGGGGGGGGGGTAAAGATCGGAGAGTCAAAGAACCTGCGATGGTTTCTGTTCAGGCAACTCAGATAAACACGGAGTGGATGAATTGCCACCATCTCATAATGGAATTACTATGATCTCATGGAGCTTGGGTTGAACATATACGTCATACCCATGTTTGGCGTCAGAATCTAATAATAAACCCATCTTTTGCTGATCTTTTGCAATCGGGGTGGCAAGAGAGAGGCAATTAACTAATGGCAGGCTCATCTCAGGTACCACCAGATGCTGAAACGGTGGTGCAACTATGGTGAGTTATAACTGTGGCTCATTCAAATGTTCAAGAAAGTGCTCGTGCAGAACGAGTAATGTAGTTTGCACTGGACTTTGTAAATGCGATGGACAAGAAGAGACATGTTTCCACACAAGACCAGTGATGATTGGGGAAGATCTAGACGGGGATTAAGTTAACACATTGTTTGATTTGATATATATGTCCAAAATTTGAACCATATATTCTGTCTCATATTTCGATTAATATTGGCATTGAAATGGAACTGAAATTTGTTACTGGAAAGCCTGTATGACCTATGGTGGAAAAGCATCAATAAAAGTTTGGCCATTCTGGAATTCATACCGTCAACATCAACACGACCATAGCAAACTGTTTTTCCATATGAACCTACACCCATGTACCCAAACATTGTTTTTTCCACATCCAAATTACTAACAGCGGGAAATAGCGGCCAATTTGAAATTTCGATTATAAACATTATTTTGAAACTGGCAACCAGTTTTTCATTGGTAGTGGTATTCTTAGATGCTTCTAAAAATATATTCTAGACATATATGGTCCAAGAATATAACCCAAAATTGTTTTTTCACACTCAAAGTACGGTATGCCGGAAATGGTGGCCATCTTGAAATTTGAAATAGCTACCCTGTAGGCTACATTGATAGAAAAACTGGCACCTACTTTTCTTCAATATTCAGTTATGTTTTTAGAGGTTCTCATACGTATTTAGGCATGGTTTCCAAGAATATATGCCAAAATTTGTCTTTTTCACATTCAAAGTAGGCCAAAAATGGCGACCAATTTAAAATTCAAAATGAATACCCTAAACATTGATAGAAAAACTGGCAACCACGTTAGTATTGATCAGTGACGGTTTCAGATGTGTTTAAACATGGTTGCCAAGAATCTACCCAATTGTTTAACGAGGCAGGTGTGCAACCACACAATCCCTTCCTGCTCGCGGGACCGCCATTTAACGTCCCCATCCGATGGACGCGAGTGAGTCTCTCAGCCTTTAGCCACTTTCCTGAATGCTGACCTTCACCACTGCAGGACAACCGCTCCGAACCTGACGTTTCCACGAATGAATTGCTTTCCCACTAGAACAAAACCACCAATCTCATGAAACCAGAAATTGGCGAAACCATCAACAACTGACGTAACAGCTTTTTTGACGAGCAAGCAGACACCGGGTGAGATTTAAACCCGGGACTTTAGTGCAAGCGGAACACTCAATCCACTGAGCCACGACTACCACCTTATTGCGTCCCTTCCACCCGCATTCGACCAGCGTGGGAGGGTTCGCCTAAAAGTAGTAACCGTCCGAATTCGTCGAGATTTTGAAGATCTGTTCACTCGAGCAACGAGCCAAGAAAGATAATTATTATCGTTAAATTCTCATAATTCTTCTCACACGATGAAACAATTACCTAACTTGGTATCTAGGTAAAGCAAGGGCGGATCCAGGGTTGGAGGACGTAGCCCTTAGATAAGTACACCGAAGGTGCGTCTACGATGGGGGATGTAGAGGGGGGGGGGGGCTCCTCTTGGATAATTGAGAAAAAAGCTCCTATAAATATTTGGAATCGCATAGCCTGAAGGGCTTCTTTTTTCCATTTTTTGTATAGAAAAGTCTGCGAAAAATAAAGGGCCTTGGGCGGGTGAGCCTCCGCCTGGATCCGCTCCCGAGTGAGACCCCTTCCCGCTGTCACCAGGTGCTGCATCCATATCATCAATATAGCTATCTACTTATATAAACAGGTGGTATATTTTACATTAAAATTTATTGACAAAATGTGAATAAAAAAATCAATAATGCAACCATTTTTTTCTTCAGTTTCAAATAACACAAATAAAAATCCGATCATACTGAATGAATTATGTATGATTCTACCACTGACAGATTTAAAACCTCGCACATTGTTTCTGACGGTTTATAGTTTGTGATAGTTTCAGAATAAACGTGTGTCATATCCATTGGTAATCATATTGATACCCACATTTATTTGAAATAATAATAACTGATTTATTATTAAAAACATCATATTTATCCCTGTGAATAACTTAAATTGCTTCAGAAACCAACGAACCAGCTATGGTATCAGGAAAAAAAACGAACAACATTGAACGTAATCTGCAATAAAAAATAATTTATATCCTTCTTAATTGTGTCCTAATGAATATATCTGAATTTCGTTTCGTTATTTCCTTTTCAATTCACCAGTAATCAGCAATATGTTTTAGCCTAAAAGCCTAGAGGAAAGACAGCTCATGTTGATATTTACCTGTTTGTATTATTCAGTACGCAGGAATGTAGATAGCTATTCAAACTGGTTTCAAATGTCAGCAACTAGTTTGAAATTCCAGCAACCAGTTTGAAATCTCAGCACTCAGTTCGGAATTGTACCAAACAATAATTTCAATAGTCGTGGGATCAAATGTACCTGTTAACTATATCACGCACCCGATTTGACATTTTCCTGGCTGGAACCAGTGAGTATCTTGATATATCCCATTGCCTGGCCAGTATTCAATTTTCCAATAACAAGAACGAGCACAGCTCGTATAAGCTGGTCCCAGATAAAATTGATCCAACGGGTTGTAGAGTCTGGACAGACGGGATGTAGAGCAGTTGTTTTTCACGCACACCGAACATTGCCTGGGCTTTTGTCCTGGAGTGGAGGTACAGTCGCAGTGGATGAAGAATAATACGTGATAGTGACATCATCGTGCATCTCGATTAGCCATAACTGCGATTGTTTTTTTTAATTGATTACGGTGGTGCAATGATTTTCGAAGTATAATAACATTAACACAGAATTCCAGACTCAATATCACATTTAATAAAATATCACAGTTAACACTCCCACTCTCCCCACCCCTTCAAACGCAACTCTCCCTCATGTACGCTCTAGATATGGTGTTTCACCAGTTTGAGTTCCAGTTTACTCCTCATTCAACGGTCACATGTTTTTCAAACATGTCTCTATTATCGACGCTCGGTACTGTGGAAAATAATCCGTCACACGATCGATTAGCTCATTGGTAGAAGAAATTGTGAATAATTTTGGGGCAATTCCCTTTGTCTCTCACTGATTTCTTCCGGCTATTTACGGTCACCCATTTCACAACCTGTTTGGAAAAACCATAGATGAGAAGGTTTTTCTGAAATTTCGGGCATAGCACTGGTGTTGTCATTGGTTACAAAGATACCTAGGTAAAGGATGACAATGGTGGGTGATGAGCCGTCCAATAATCCATGAATACCTCCCACCGTTCATCTCCGCGTTCTATGATCTCCGTCAGTTGGTACGTTTTATCTTCTCCATCATCTATTAAATTGCAGTACTTGATTAAGCCGTTACCAGAATTGAAATACTTCCACCTTTTCCCGAAAAAATCATAAGGGCTGGAATGTACGTCAAAGTTAAGTGGGACTGCTCAAAATATGGGGAATGTTGGCATGCACTCAATCAGGTGCGTGCTTCCAGGAATGGTCAAATCGTGCATAATAGTTGCTGAATGTACATTGAACACTCCGATAGAGTACTTGTTTCCTGCAGTGTACCACACAGGGTTGTCTTATACTGGAGCTGATTCAGTAGAGCGTTCATGAACATGTTAAGCCAATAACACTGGCCACCATGACATGAGAGCATATCCATTTTACATTTCTCCAAATGAAGCATTTCATTATTTCCGTATTGTTTGTTGCACTGAGACAGAATGGGGATGTTAGTCAATGGAACTCTGTGTTTCAGTTGATTCAAGAGCATACTCACAAGAGCTAGTTTATTCCGCTTCAGTAGTTCCCAAAAGCTTCCTCTTGTGATAGGGGAAACGCCTCTACAGAGGTTGATATCGGGAAAAAATATGACCATTTCAATTTCATACTCAAGCTGCATATCAGAAATTTAATGTATACATTACCGATATGTTTTGTGTGCCGGAAAAGAGGAACAGTTGGACATTCAGGAAGCATGAGGCGAAACGAACCGAAACTTGATATAGTTAACAATGCACACGGGAGTATTGTTCTCTGTACCCAATGTTGGATGGCACCCACCATAAGCATTTCCAGTTATAGTAACTACTCCCAATTTTGGTTTAACTACTGATTTAACCATGTAGCTGACTGTAACTTATATTCAATATGATGGGACCGTATCATAGATATAGAACAGTAGCCTAAAGTGTATCGCACTATTGTGTATGTAAGTCAAATATTGCAATTTTATGAAATTCAGGTCATACCAGCATGTTGGTGTGAGGTATTGTGATTTTGGTTTTGCTAGAGGTCAAATTTCATCTGAGGTCAACATGAGGCAGATAGTAAATACAATGTAAATTTAGCATGAATTGATATTGCTGACTTGACTTAGATTGTAGCCCCCATAGTTAGTAAATGGGGGCACGTCGTTTGTGGTCCAATGTCAATAATATCAGCCAAACACCGAGAATCCAAGGAACGGCTAACTTAGAAATGCTGGGATGGAACAAGGTTACATTTTCATCATATGACCGCTACTGTTTTATGCTGGAAGTCAAAGGTTATTTTGGTTCAGACACCAATAACGTGTAAACAGACGAACTTGATGATGAATATGTTGTGAATTGAGCCTATTCAGTGTGTAGATCGCCCATATTGAGTAACGGATGCATTGTATTTGCTTTGGTGAAGAATAAATGTCATCAAAGGTCAATATGGTCAAACACTGGAAACCTTGTAACCGGAAACCCATCTCGATGATGTTTGAACTCATGATCAATATGCTTGCTCCGCATATTATCTATACCATTGGATTTCCTTTTGCAAGAGGTCGAAGGTTAGTGGAGTCCATATGGGGGGTCAAATAATGACAGCCCAACCTAATGCTGCTTCGTTGTGGAATTGCTCATTTACTATGCAGATCCCTCATAGTAAGTAAAAGCATGGTTACCTACAGGCTGTTTTTATGGTGGTCAAAGGTCATCTGAGATCATTAGAGGACGTACACTGGAAATCGTGGTAACATCCTCACCTGATAATATTATAGGCATAGCCTATACGGTTGAGCTCATATTTCGTTTGTAGGATCCTTGTGTGTGTGTGTGTCTGTTTGTAAGCGGCTCAAACCGTGGACGTTTTCCTGAATACACACCCGACAATCGTGGACCCATCGGGAAACGAGGCTGTCCTCGGTTTGGTTGATGGCATAGGACAGATGAATTGCGATCTGAAAATATTTTGTGATCCTGAAGTCTGTCCTCGATCGATTATTTCTGCATATTGAGTCCTTTCTGCCAATTTACTGATCAACAGCTAACTGAGCCACAATTTAAGTTTATTTATATCGCGCTATATAGAACTTAAAAAAGACATCAATTTAGAGGGCTTCACAAAATAGGTATTTCCACCTTTTCATCAGAACAACTAGCCTACTGTAACTGCCTTGAAAATGCATGCAAAATAAGTTGTTTCAAAATCAGAGGCCATTTTGTGACCGATACAATAAAAGAAAACAAAAGTGCCCCCACCCTCTGTTTTCCGAAAGTTAGGACGAGAAACAAGTTTTTATTTTTACTTGACCTTACGGTGTGCTATTTAAACAACCTACACTGTAAAAAGGGAGGAAAAAAGTGTTGTTTGTACGCGGAGTGGCTGTCAGCTATAATACTACTGAGTAATACATGTTAAATTTTACAATCAGTTGAAAATTAAATTGTGGTGTGATGTGGGTCGACCGTAAATTAATTTGATGTCATTTACAACACTTTGTAACCTAATTTATAATTTATTACTGGTATTATAATACCGTAGGCGACAGTATCGTCAATCTACTTATCCATTTGCATGACTTTTAACTTTCCCGGGTTGACCGGGACTGTCCCGGTTTGGGCTATTTTGTCTCTGTGTCCCGGTTGCCTGCTAAATATCCCGGTTTCAAGAATAAAATGTTGATGAGCATTTCTCACACAGTCACGCTTTACGATGTTATCAATGTTTCTCTTCGTACATACGAAAAATCACTAAGCACGCCGCGTAACTAGCCGATTCAGCTTGGTTCAAGGATTCTGAATCCGGTGTTTTTCAATGGGTTGTATTAATTTGACATTCTTGGACTAACAAGTGAAATCATAGGGTCGAACTGTTTTTCCTGGGTTTATAAAGTTGCCTTTGAGGTATCTATGTCCAAATAACAATATATCGAAAATAGGTTCAGCACATAGCCTGGAAGGTTAAAAAAAAATCTAAATGTAGACTCCAAATCTTTCTCATCATTCACCTCCTGAAAGTTCGAACAATTAAGCAGTTTAGGGTATAGGAAGCTTTGTCATTGCTATAGTCAACATACCTCATCTTGTACTTGTATGCATTAAACAACATTTGCTAGTCAGAAAACCATTTAAAAATCATGTTGAGGTAATTTCGAACACTTTCAGCATCTTTCTCCGATGTTACTTCCTGATACCACTTGGTGTCATCAGCAAATTTCTTAATTGTTGAGATAACAAAATTATCTAGGTCATTCATATATAGCCGAAAAAGAAAGGGCTTCCATTCACTCGAAACAATACCTTCTGGCAAGGATTCACACAACAGATCGGCAACAGACTTTAGAATGGAAGGGTAAACAGCATCAGGGCCTGTTGCCTTACCATGCTTAATACCACTAAGTTTTTCTTCAACCAAGTCCGGTGTGCAAACAATGTCACTGATTCTACAAGAAGAATTACCAATGATAAGATCTTCACGATTGACTACGTTTTCGTTGGTGAAAACCAACGAAAAATCTTTAATCCAAATGTCCGACATCTCCTGAATATCTCTCACTGTCGCACCCGTAGTTGAATTCACCAGTAGACCAATACCACCCTTAACCCTTTTCAGCATGGGCACATTTCCAGTGTTGGACAAGTCACACTAAATAAACTATAATTAATTTTAGAAGCA